>OX439433.1:15642182-15773182 GCA_949319885.1 Mecyna flavalis
GAATAATCCCTAAATATAAACGTTTAAATTTATAGAACATGTACATTATATAATATTAAACCAAATATAATATTTTCACTCAAGAATAACGTCTGTGATAATATTTTATTTATTGTATTAATCTCAACATCAGATCTCTATTAAATCTTGTTAAAACCTCAAAACACTTTACATTGAGATTACTCTAATATATTTCCTTTAGTTATAACATCTCTATTGCACTTAACTTAAAGAAGTTATTGTATATTGCTTTTCATATATTATTTAAGCTATAAATATAACACTTACATTATTTTATTTATTTGCCCTAGTTACTTTATTTTGATCATCGGAGCAGAAATATTGAGATATGAATTTTTTTTTGCGTTTTGTATATTTGAGATTTTTTATTATTAAAGTTACAATATTACATCAGACTGATTTTGAGTAACACGATGTAAATGAGATTTAGTTAACCCGGAGATTCTTGAGGAGATTGTAACGAAGGCACTTAATATTATTAATAATATGCATTCAAAACTACTCTAACGAATATAATTGAACGTTAATCGTCCACTCACTTCATTTTCGAAACTGGTGTCTAAAATTAACATTTAGAAAAGTTAACAATAATTTAATATCTTCTAACTCATAACTATTATTAAAAAGCATTTAACAATTTATATAGAACCAAGACGGTGCGATTGTACATTATAAGGCACTTAGATGCACATAGATCTATATGATTTACTTATAAATATTAAGCACTAATATAAAATACAATATATTTAAACACAATATATCTCTTATAATATTCCTTTTATGTTCCATACACTCACTGGCCGATTTAAAAGTGAATTTTGCAAGGAAGACATCATTTTTTGTTTTGAAATATAGCTCTCAAAAATACATTACATTAGTCTTTGGTTTAAAAGATAAATAATTTATTGCCAAAATAATGAGTGGTCAATGAGTGTATGAAAATAAACCTCCAATATCAGTCCAATCTGAGAAGTTTTTGGGAACAGTACCTAAATGGTAGGTCAACATCATCAGATACTTACTTGATGACAATTATGTGAGTGCCGCCATCTTGTTTTCTTTTCCTTGTGACATATCAAAGTGGTGTGATGATGGTTTCTTCCCCCAAATCGTCACTTAACGAATCTAATACGTAAGGTACTACAAAATTTTACACATTGAACTTCCTAGAGGTGATTATTTTTGAAACACAAAATATCATCTAATTTATAAATAACGCCAAATATGATTGGTTTTTATTGATTTGCAATATCAAAGAAAAGGCAGTAAAGTTCCTTTTAAAAATAATAAAGTGTAAAAAAAATAAATAGCGGCGTTAAATGTGATTAAATAACAAAAATATCAGGTTTCAATATAAAGATTAAGACAAAAAAAGATTTGATATTTGAAATCACAAGTAACACATTTAACACCGCGAAAGGTCGGGATCCTAACAACACTCGTGCTTAAACAACAACACGATCAAGCGACAACAGAAATACATTAAGTATTACAAATAGTAAATATAGTCGATGGCGTGTGCCATATCAAAAAAAAAAAGTATATATATATTGTTAATAAAGTTCATCATGTTATAAACATAACAGGCATATAAATGTTAATAGTTAGACTATTATAATACATAGTGTTAACGTGAAAGGCCCAACAGCTATAGCTACATGGTGGTCGATGTTCCGATGATAATGTTACGCGGCGACGGCCGGGCGTGGGGCGGCCGGCCGCAACTCCTGTTAAATCCTCAGCGCCGTTAGCACTCACCTAGCCGGGTTAACGAGAAGAGAGAAAAACAGAATGTTAGTATCGATCAAAATGTCATGGTCCGACTACACGAGACAATCGCGGGCTACGTTATACGCTGTTGTTGAGCTGCCGGCATTTTCTCGATATTCATAAACGAGTCTACGATATTCAGATAAGTATATTGGACCACCCAAAATTTGATAACAATATATTTTTTTTGAATTTACCCAATTTAAATTAACAAAAAATAATTTAAAACTTTGTCCTAAGTATATCAAAAAATTTCAAAAGAAAACAAATAATTATTCCGAAATTTACCCACATGACTTTTTAGAACAAATTATTAAACAAAAAAAAATTCATAAATGCCTGACGCAAAAATATTTTTTTTAACCTGGCGTAAAACTACCTAACTCCCAATTTATTGTAAAAAATTAAAATATGGTAGTGTACGTTTATGAATATCAATAATGAAACGGATGGTTAAGTATTTCATAAAAGGTCTGCTTCAGTGGTTTTATTAAAAATGGACTTGACAAATTGTATGAATTGTCGCATTATAAGGGGACCGGCATGCAGCAATTCAACAAAAGCTATAAACCGTGAACTCGGATTGATGACTGGTGTGCGGATATTGTCATAATAACAGAGATTTTGATAAAAAACAAATATTAAGGGGAGGCTATCAGGCATTTGCGCCGCATCGATACGTGTCAAATCGCCCGGTTAATTTATTATTTATACGGGAACTTACTTCATTAGTTTACGCAGTTAATGGTTGAAAAAATGTTAAAATAATTTAGTATGATAATGATAATCTACAATATAGGATTAAATGCCCAATAGTTCCCATACGAGCGATGCTCGAAACATTAATTCAGAACTATGTATCGAACATTGCTCGACAAACAAGCATAATAATTTTATCACTTATATGTATAACCATAGCACCCAAATGCAAGTATGTAAGTTACTCAACACATCGCTGCGATTTCGATAATTAAACTGCAATATAATAGCATTCTCATAGATGTTAATAAGACTGTGATAACATAGTTCAATGTCATTACATATTTGCATGTTAGTGACTCATATAATATAAATACATAGTTACGAATAATCTGCAAGTTGTGACAATAGCAGTTATGATAGTGCACTTAATAATTATTATTATGTCAACAAACGGAAACTTGGCCTTGTGGAGTTGCATGTTAGTCGTGTGAGGCTACAACTGACCAATGACTGCACGTCATCAACTTTATCGACTTATTTCTTATACATTGCATTCAATTGCATTCAACTAAACATTTATCGCGCACCTAACAACACTAAGAAATAAAAGAACGCTCATATAAAATTTCAGACAAATTTATTGCATGTATATCATCTGCAAATGCATTTATTTACAATCAACAATTGAAACAATATCTTTACAAAAACATCATCGTTCATATAAAACTCATTTCATAAAATTACGAATAGCATTTGATCAAAATCATTTCAATAAGAAGCGTGAGAATACGTAGGACGGCATACGCCGTATTAAATCCACAAGGACACAAGTGCAATTATCTTATATAATAAACACTTTCAAATAAGAAAGTAAATATAATACCTAAGGCAAAAATAGAAACAACTAGTTTAAAAAATTTCATATAAAAAATCTTATATTGACTAAGAAAAAAGTTGTGATGATTAAGAAATGTGAAGTCAAAGGATGGGGGCATTTTGTTTAATACTGGGTTGATGGCACGAATTCTGAAATGCTTAATCCTTTGACTAATACTGAGAGAGACTGGAAAGAAGGATCTCACAACCTCGTTATAGCACCTCCGTGGATTCATTTGGCTGCGTATTATAACAATAAGAAAAAGCTAACGATAGACTACTGCGGATATAACAAAACATTGCATCTCAATCCTTCTTCCCACATAATTCAATGTTACCCGAAAGAACATAGAGATTGTTTAAAGGCACATGTTGTGATTTGCAATCAAAATTGACATAATACCATTTACTTCGTCAAAATTGAACAATAATATAGAAAATACTCAAAACAATGCGTCTACAATAATGCCTCGCATCACAACATGTAACAGATCTAAAAATCTATAAAAAAAAGAAATATAAAAATCACAGTTTCAAATTATGCAGTGTCACTTCAGATCCGGTATGAAGTAGCGATGGACATAATACGAGTACATCCTATCATCATACTAACTACTCGAACGTAACTAATAAGTACACAATTAAATAAATAAAATATAAGACACAGAGAGACAGTAAAGCAGAGGCACCCACGCATTCCTGCCGACGAATATGGTTGCTGGAAAAACATAAAACTGCGTGACTCGAAGCACTGAACTGGCATTACAAAATCGACTTTATTTCAATCTATTTAGATTCAGTTTTAATCATGAATGTAATATACTAACGGGATTGCGCAATAGTCAAATATGCCTGTGTAAATATTAAAATAAAAGCTTTTTACTAGTAAGAACAAGCAGAAAAAAGTTGGTCTACCACTGTTTTTAGCAGGGTAGCCACTATCAGAAGAATTTAGCGAGGGATAGTCCAAGAATAGTAAAATTTTAAAACAAAGAATAAAGGTCAAAAGTTTGCAAATATTTTATTATCATAATATCTTAATTATTAAATTGTTGATTTGAAAAGTTAAGACCCTTCTCAACTCGTTCTCATCAAAAATCATCTCGACCATTGCGGCACAGTACGCAACCCAGTTAGCATATCAAATTCATTGTTACAAAAGTTCAGTGGTCCGCTGGTGGGATGAACACCAAATCTACAATGCAAGCAAACGTATTCATCACGGCGCATGCGTGCGCGCGCGCTTCTCACCTTGTGAACAAAATGGCGGCGTGAGAGCGTTTCGCGGGAATTATGGCGCCGGTAAGGCGGTGCGCTGGTAAGGGTGCTCCCTGACTTGCGCGAGTCGACCCGCCCTCCGCACGACACCTAGCGGCATATACATATTTAAAACCTGTCTCCCAAAAGACAATTAAACCCAATCAACACTGAGTTGATAACACTCATACATTTTTTTTTCATTTTCAAAATATAGACCAGTGCGAAATTATCCGCGTTGAAATGCTGGAAAGAAATTCAACCTCCATTACAAGAAAAGCCTAAATATTGTTTTTTTTATTACGCGACTACTTATCGTTCAAATAAAACAAATTTACATATTTTCTACTCGTTTAACCCAACGTTTCAATTGCTATAGAGTAATTGAAACGTCTTGTTAAGAATGTAGTTTTTGAAACGCAAATTTAACAGTTTAAATTTGTTTTATTCTAAACCTTAAATATTCTAAACTTAACAAATCGCATTATAATTAGTTACCTATTACTGCCAACTCATCAATAAAACGCAATAATACTATCGGAGAAATTTAATAGAAGCTTATTTTGGCAGTAACGCTAACCTCTATTATTATGCTAAAACCTACAGTTAAACTATTTTATTGCTTTGGACATATAACAAAATAAAACATTTATATATTCTCGGACCAGAAGTTGGCCGGTAGAGGTACAGTTTAAAATGGCTGGCTTTAATTTCATTTTAAATAAATTGACTACAGTGTTAACTGCGGTTTAATAAACCTACACAATAATATACTGATGTATAATATTTTTATAAAGCTCACTCTTTTCTAACCTAACTAAAAATCTTTTTAAGATAAAAATAATACTTAACCTATGGTATGTTTATAAATATAGTATGGCTAATAAATTAATAAATTACGTTACAATTGTAACAATAACACGTCTCGTGTGTTCGATTTCATTTAAAATGCTACTGTTACAATTCTTAAGCATTTTTTAACCGCCTAGAATGTTCCACAGTTTGATCGTTATTTTGTGTGTATCTAAATCGTTTATTAATCTTGTCAGTGTTGTTAAAAAGTTAAGAGAATATGAGTGCTGTTTCTTGTAAAATCAAATCTTATTTGGTCCCTTTTGCTTGTAATCGCTGAATTTTAAAGCAGTACGTCGTCATTCAGAGATTTTTTACTGTTAAAATATTAAGTTTATCTGTTAATGACAAAAAAACGAGATTTACAGGAAATCTTGAGAATGTAAAAAAACATGCAAAATGGTAAAATTTTGCAAAATTATGAAAAAATGCTAAGAACTTTTAAATAGTTCAATTTTTAATTTGATTCTAAATACACGGATATCTGATACGTTGTGACAGTTTATTTCCGTGCCTTCAACTAAACAGGAAGAAATTTAACGATATAAGTAAAAAAAATGAGTACATCCTTTATAATCTTATATTAATAGTCGATATTTTAAACTGTTGTTCGTACTTCGTTTTGAAATTATGTAACTGAAATTGATTCTTTTATTTTAACTAATATGTCGAACGAGCCAAGCAAGCTAAGTGAGCCTTCCGCGCGTCGTCGGCCTTATTTGAATCTTTATCAATAATCCAAATAATCTCAAAGCTATTGATTAAATATACACTATTGGTATAGTTAAAAATATTTAAAAATATCCGTGTAGATAGAACCATAAATGAATATTGGATCTACAACGATTGTTAATAGATTAGTTGTGTTACAAGCAAGGGTTATCACAACTACAAATGACGGATACTATTTTAATCTATGACCATTAAAGGACATTTGTAACGAGATAGTCAATAAATAAATATATATGAAACATCGGTAACTTAAGAGTTCTATAAATTGGCAGTTTCAGATACAAAACTTAAACACTTCATATTTTAATTACGACTTAAACTGCCATTAACCCTAACACGAGGCAACGATAATATAAAATTTGCAATAAATCATAGATAATTATTTTATAAATATTAAAATCTGCAATATAATAAATAAATTAGCAATATATCTTTGATTGTTCGAAAAACAAAAATTATAATTTGTATTAAACTGTACAAAAAAGTAGAGAAAAACATGTAATAAAAAAATAAGACAATAACATTGTAGGTACAAAATGTTGAGTTACTAAGCTAGTCGTACTTAAAATAGTTCTTATTCTACGATTGATCATGGCTTTTATTATGACTGTATAGACGTCCTGTGAGTTATGAAGCGTGTATATGTCATAGAATCAAGGACGGTAATAATGTTGCGTCGGGCGGTATGTTGCCTGCAGCCTGCCGAATCTTATTGCAGGCTGGTGGGATTCCGGCCATTGTCAAAAACCGGCAAGTAGATATCTCGACGCTGCAAACCCCATCAAAATAATTTATTTCACACAGTAATGCACTAATGTGTTACTGTTGGCGATTAGTCGGTTAGTACTTTCTCGGGCCTGACTGTACTCTTGTTACCTACACCTTTTCCGTTACTTGAGAATTGGGTTTGCACTATTTTCAAAAGGCTTGATTAGCATTGGAATATCGAAAAATTACCAAATTTCTTCGAACTTGATACATATTTTCTTATTGTCAAGCAATTATGTATAAGTATTATTAATATTATTACACTACATACATGCAATTATATTGCACATTTTGTAGAATAAACGTGCCTATATAAGTGGATTCTTGTAATCTTTTCCTTCTGAAAATAAATTATTTAATAGTTATTTATGTGACTGCTGCATAATGAGGGTCATTAAAATACGAATGTGGTTTTATGAAACGAACGAAGTGAGTTTCATAAAAGAATCACATGAGTATTTTAATGACTAATTATGTACAGTCACATACATAACTTTATCTTCATTCATACGATAATATGTCTATTTTATAGTCAGGATTGATGAGCAAACGCCCTAGTTACCAACTTAATCTGTATGATATAAAAGTTAGTACTGACATAATGACTGACGTTTGTAGTTTTTAAAATCCATAAACAATCTAGACTCGAGTTGATTTCGATTCTCAAATCGATTGTTATAATTTCAGCATCGAATTAAATGTATAGGAATGGAACATAAAATTACTAATCGACTAATTCGATAATCGAAAAAACCTATTAATTTTTACTTTTAAAGAAGACGTTCGAAATTTGAACGAAATTAAGTATCGGTTACCGACACTAAAATGTAAACATTTCAATGCAGCCACAGATACTTATATCTAAATGTAGGGCGTTTGCTCATCGCTCCTGAATATAAAATAGACATATTATGGTATGGATGTAGATAAACCTATTTTGAAGTCTCGAAAAGGCACCTTTATTTTTTGAAATATTTTTGTTCATGATGCCGAACAATTTACTTACACTTACTTTATTTTGAAATAAAATTATTTATCGGGCTATGAAAAGTAGTAGCTAAGTTGTAAGCTACCTGTGTTACCACTGAAATTTCTAGCATAACAATAGAAAAAAAGTCCAGTAGGAAGAAATTTGATACTTAACTGAACGTTTCAATGCAAAAAACCTTGAAAACTGGCAAAATCCGATATTTTATATTAACTATTGATACCGTATCTGTTTTTTTGTGAAGCCGAAGTTAAGGCAAGACTAGCTAAGCTTGAAGTGATTCGAAAAACAAGCATGCAACGAATAACATTTGTGTAAAAAAATAATTCTTTCTGAACACTTTAACGACATGCGGTTATATAAATCGTGAAAGATGTACCTAGGTAGCATCTTAATTTAAAGAATCTACGTAAATATTTTTCTCTAATAACCTTAAATTCTACGATTATACTGACTGATTATTTACATTTGAGTCTATTACGCGTTTTTAGGTAAAACCCGGTACCGTGTATTTCGTTAGTAGATAGGTACGTTTGTTGAGTGGCGATGTTTGATAACTCCTATCATTTGCATTTAATGAGATTACTTTTATGTTACTTCGATAATAGCAGTTATTGCTATAATTTATAATTACTGCAAAAATCTGCATGATGTAATAATACTGTAAATAGTGTGTGATTTGGGAAAAAATAGATCTTTAGATTTAAAAAACGATAGGTAGCGTTGTAAAATCGTGTGATCAGTTAATATATGTTACAAAAAGAATAAACTGTTGTAGTATTAGATAGAACAGAAGAGTTAAAAAAAGCGTTGTTTCCAAGTCACGCTTTGTGTAACAACGTAACGCTCGCTAAGTCAGTCACTAGTTGCGCCAGCTTCGGTTTTACCGTTAGAAAGTTTTAGTTTGTAAACTGATAATCTACCATTGCGCCAAATTAACTTTTGATTCTACTGTTGACATTTTTTGACTAATGCTCATCTACCTTCCGTTTTTTATACTGTTTTTTTTTTTCAGATAAGAAAAGACTTAAGGCGTTATCAAACGTCGCAATGAGATCAACGGGCGAACAACCCACCCGTATGGTCCGCAGCGGCGTACTCCGCCGTGAGAAGCGGATTCCCGGCGGTCAGCGCTGCGTAGTTAGCGTAGTCAGCGTACGGGGATGCGTAGATCAGCTGATGGGCCGGTTCCCCAGGCGACAGTAGGCCAGCGGCCGCCCCTCCCGTTCCGTTAAGGAGGCCAGCCTGAGCGCCCGGGCCGGACATACGAGGCGAGAGGATCAGAGGCGCTCCCAGCGGCGCCTGAGTGCGCAAGGCCACGCCCCCCACGGAAGCCACGCCCCCCGCCGGCGCGAGGAGCCGCTGCGTTTCCGCGGCCGCCGCGGCCACCCGCCGCCATTCCTCGTCAGCTGTGGAGTCACTCATTGTTTCATTGTATGCCACTGGAAAAGAGCAGGACGGGTAGCAGGGGGTAGTCAAGTGTCTTCGTTGTTGGATGACATCATCACATCAGTTTACAAAAATATACTGAAAATAGCATCTTTACATACATTTAACAATTTATACATAAAAAAAAAGATTGTGTATTTAAATTTGAAAAATTACAGCCTCAATAGTTCTACTGGGAACGTTGTGAAAAAACTTCGTTTCACTTTGCTTATATCCCTGATGCCCAAATGAAAGTAAACGTGAAGTAATAGTGATACTTTGATGAAGAAATGGCACAAGTCTTCACAAAAGCTAAGCAACTTTATATGCACCCGGTTCCCAGATGTGTGACCAAACGGATACCGATTTAAATTCATGCTATGAATAAACTTTAAACCTATTATGATCTCCCTTTCAATCATCCGAACAAATAGCCAAACTCTTTTAGACCAGTCGAATGGTCGCTAATGATTATGAAATGACAAGAGAGAGATGATAGACAAAGAAATCATGAACCCAAATGTAAAAAAGTGGTCGCATAAACAAAGCAAAACGAACTTAATATCTTCGTTTCATTAACCAGTATAACCTGCCCTTTAGCGATAAACAAGAAAACTGTTTCAAATCAAACGGTCCCTTAGAGCTCTGAGATAAGGAACTAGGTGACATAAAGTCATCCTGTGTTAATAGTTAACAACCGTAACATGCGGCAAATCAATTAAGTTAGTCATCTCAAGTCGCGATGACTCACGTCCGCAAACAATAGTATGGAGGTATGTACATGATGTTGATGAGAAATACTGAAGTACTCTTGTTGAGTTTACTTTCAGATGCAATTCCAACCCAAATAAATAGATAGGTGCGGTCGAAAACAAAATTAGCTGACAGATGTCTTTTTAGTTATGGTATAACCTTCAGCAATTTTGTTTTCGATTGTACAATATTGTTTTACATTATAATAATGATTCATATCCAGAAAAGTTTAAGATTTAAATAACGATTTGAGTAGAGAATTTGCCAAATGTAGTTGAAGACGTAATATTTTACAATGAAAGTAATATCAATCAAACGTCAAAGTAATGTCTGCTCATGTGACATTAAAAGGATGGATCAGTTTTCAAAGAAAACGGAAACAACAAATTACGTTTATTTGTTGGCTAAATTCTGTTTTTAATTTCAGTTATAAATCTGAATGTCAAATGATTAAAGTATTTTTTCTTTTAAAACATCGTCTCAAGTTTCATTTCAGTTTAAGTATTTCTCTGAATATGAACCTGAAGCTTCATCCACACGAAATAATGCCCTAATAACATAATGGAATTTTGAGTATAGATTTGGCATGAACTCTTAAGTTGTTCTAGAAATTGCTAGGTACAGAATAGCCAAGAGTTGGCAAAGATTTTGAAATAATAGCATTAAGATGCAAAGTTTTATCCTATGTCCCAAATATCGGCATCTTAGCTTAGTACACCAATGGATTGTTTGCTTTACCGTTAGGCGAGGTAAAAGTACATAGCTTGACAAATTCAGCTATGAAATTCGCCATGAAATCGGTATCGTTCTCTTGTCAGTTATTATGAAAGTTTCAATATACCGGTAGTTGTTTAAAGGTTTCAAGGCGTTTGCGTATTAGACTGGAAGTCCTCGAAAATGTTTCATGTGATAGGGGGAAGACAAGCATACGGTAATGGTAAGTGACTACCACCACTTATAGACATCAGCAAACCAGCCAAACTGGACATACAAGATCTAAAATCAGACAAGTCTATAACATAGAAGAATATTGATCAAGACACTCCAAATGGGCCACGTGGTCGTATGCAAGTTGAAAATATAAACAATAAACGATGAATGACAGTTGACGATTCCAAAAGTGTGGACGAAGCTTCACCCAAACATCCCAAAATAGAAGTATTAGCAAGACTTACAGTAGTGTTAGTTACAAAACATGAATGCGACCATACTTATGAGGCACTGACCGTTGACGGGCACGACGGCCTTCGCGCTTGAGTCGCGGTAAGTGCCGTTGATGATGGCGAGCTCCATCAGTTGACGCTTCTTGAGTTCATCTTCGCCATCGGCTTGCTGGAACAAGAGAATATAACCTTTAAAACTTGTTTACGTTCTTCCATATTCCTTTTAAGGCGGGTAACGCACCTTTGGCCGCGATATGGCATTTCAGAAGATGAACATTTTCAAGGATTTGATTAAATATGGCAAAATGATGATGTTCTCTTTAAAGCGAACAAAAAACCTGGCATTGAAGCGAATGTGACATAATATGATGTTTTTGCACCGAAATGCAATACCTAATATGAGCGAAGAAGGTGTTTTTGAAAAACTTTTAATGGTAGGAATATTGGCGTTAATTTCGTAAGTTCGAAAGTCACAGATGTGAAGGTTTAGGCCCAGGATTTGGAGTAGTGTAACACTAATGTTCTCTTTTGTTAACTCTTCACAAGGTTTAATAATGAAAGTGGGTACTACACGAAATAATACCGTCACGTGCTAACTAAACTACATACAAGACGGTATCGTGGGCGGAAAGCTTAGTCCTTAAGAGTTTGCAAGTTGTACATTATCCTGCAGTATACAGAAATAAGACAGCCGATTGTGTGACACGAATTGGGCGTGGTCTTTGTCTAGCAAATGACAGCATTGGAAGTAAACCACCACGCCTCATTGGATCAACGTGATGCGTCATAAGTTGGCAACGTGGGTAATATCAAGTCACTGGGTATTACGTAAAACAAACTACTGATACCTCACATCAATTACACTTTATAGGTAAATAACTAAATATTTAAACATTCAACAGGCTCATAACTATCATTAAATTATGTAAATTATTTGTATAGGTCAACACTGATTGTAAAAAAGAAATCTTGAGAGCGCAATGGAGTTTTCTATGTAAATGTTTGCCAGATGACACATGATTTCCTTCTTTCATTATTATAATTATGTATCTCAGCAACCTATACGACTCATCAACATTGCCAATAATAATGTGTTCAGAGTTCAGATCATCAGACAGACATCCACAAACAGATAGATCCAATTTTAGTCACCAGTGGAGCTTGTTGGAATTCTTGATTTTTTGTTATCCCGTCAATCTATGTATTTCGTAACGTATTCGTGATTCACCAAATCTCAAACCCGCTGATATTTTAGTAAAATTATTTATTTTGACCATATATAGTCACTGCAAATGTCTTAAGGCGATTGTAATTATTTACAATCAAGAGATAAGATCTCCCGTTTACTTATCGTCTTATGTACAAATACCTTTAAATTAATCTTGCTGTTTAACTACAAAATATGTCCGCAACCCACACAAATTTAACAGATATCTTTCGCTTAACTAATAAATAGCCAAGTGCTAAAATTATAATAAAACTTTAAATCATTCATGTTTGGTCATTGAGTGGGCTGAAAACTTTTAGAAACCTCCAAATAAGTCGACTTAGACAAGGCAAACAGAATTTCATCATTTCCAATGTCTTTAGGTAATAATTAAATGAAATTAAAATCTTACTTATATTTTATGAATGGTTCATAAACATGGCTCGCAAAAGCGTAACAAATCTTTTATAATAGGTACAGCGCAGTTCACTAACTAGTTTTGCTGTCGTACATTACCGCGTCGCAGTAAAGTTATTAAACACCTATTGGAAATAATGAAATATGTAAACACGTGCACTTTTGCTATTAAAAACGAGGAAGTTATGTCGATTAAAGAGAGGTTTTTGTTACTTCCTAGTCGAATACTAGCATCTCAACGAATGAACAAATATGCTGGCGTTTCACAAATAACTGTTCAAGCCCTCTTAAACTCTTTTTATATCATAGGACACGGTGAGACACCAGTCTGCAGAACAGACCCAGTGGCGTAGCGATGGGGGCGCGGAGGGGGCGGTCCGCCCCGGGCGGCACTTTTTAGGGGGCGGCAAAATTTCACAATAATGTTGAAGTGTCCCTTAATGGAATGGGCCGCAATGACCACTTACCATCAGGTGGGCTGCTTGGCAACTGAAGGACCAAAAAAAAAAGGGGCGGCAGAATTGTTTTCCGCCCCGGGCGGCTGACACCCACGCTACGCCACTGAGCACCAATATAATAATCATCTTTGGAAGCTATTCGTACAACGCTAAATATCCCCCAACTATACATACTGTGGGTCATGTAGGTGCCAGACAACGGAAACACAGAACAAACTTTTTTATGTACATCCATCCATTATCCATAGGAAACATCCAGACTAGAAACAATCATATTCAAAAGTATTTGAACTGTGCTAGGATTGAACCCGCAACCTGAAGTGTAATAGGCGGATCTTTCCCATCTAATTTGTCGCCAACTGGAAAGTGCTTATTCAATTCCCATTCGTCCCAAATGGTGGGACGAAGCTTGGCAGGTCGAACGGGAATAAACCTTTAAGTCACGTCACTATTGCCAACTTCTACAATACTAATAATGTCCTCCTAGCTGAGTTTCCGGCTACGACGGCCGATCTTTTATGATCAGCCAACTACGCAGGATATATTATAGTGCACAAGTGAGTGCGCAAGCACAGGTGCACTCCCTATTCCCTCACTCTCATAACACGGTTCTAGAATTCTACTACTATTATAAACTCCTGGTTGTATCTGACCCTTTCTTAGGGACACAGTTTCAACATGTCAACGTACATAAGAGGACATTTACTACTAGCGGTATAACAAAACGTTAAGCTTTGACTTCCATTTATAAAATGCATTATGAATATGAATTGAAATCATCGATCGAGTACCTATGCACAATGAATCTTCAAGGTAGCATGCGTTAATTGACATTAATGAATACGCCGACCAGACTAAACGGTGTAGTAAAATTTCGGTAGATGATGTCAGTGTTCCTATCCGAAACGGCTGTACTAAATAATTCATATGAATGCATTCACGCCATGACGTTTATAACGAGGAACATAACATGAGAGAGAAAAAGGGTCAAAATTGGGAAGTGTTGGACAATTAAACAACTCTTAAAGACGTAATGTGTCCTAGCACTTTGTATAATTATGATATGTCGTACCTAAATGGTAGTCCAAAAAAAGTAGAGATGCTACGGAAATTCTTAATGGAATAGGCCGCAATAGCTGCTCATCATCAGATCAGCTGCGTGAGTGCGTGCTTGTCTGCCCACTAAATTCACATAAAAAAGAACAGTCTTTCCAAAAGACAAAAGTTCCAATATAGTCCTCCTTATCGTATCCGAGAACAGCGACCTTAAACTATTTAAAAATAAGGCTTAAAGTTGCAATAATACTCACAGGAACAAGCAAACGCTTGACTTCTTCAACAGCTCTTGCTAGCTTGATCTTCGCGCGGTTGTCGGTATCCTCGACTGTGAGTAACACGTGGAGATCATCAGCCAGGTGCTCCCAATTTGGCTTTCCTCTGTTAGCGTCCTCCTGGAAACACGAATAATGATTTTTATTAGCCATAGCCTCAATGGTTTAAGTACCGGGCCGAGATCTTGGGGTCCGGGGTAAATATCCGGGTCCAGCTAACTTTTTGTCGGTTTTTTCGGATACAGCTCGGGTTTGTGATCACCAACTGTACCCATCATTGTAATGATAACTTGATTTCAAGGATGGAGGCCTTTGCCCTGCAGGGCAAAGGCCCACTGCAGTGGGACATTAATAGAATTTACTTTACTTTACAAAGAATCGATATTGCTGTATTTCCAATTCAATGTAAGTTTGCTCTATCATTCCTATCTACAAGATGTGGATTACGTATGTCCTTTATGTAACCAAAAAGTGACTCAATAATGTCCTTTGAACATCCAAGGTTGTATGTAATAATATCGGAATAGCAAAAAATATGTATAACATCATTGCGGAAATAAGAAATAAGCAATAAAACTCAAAGATAAAATAGGAATACAAAAGTGATATACAGATTAGTGTTGGAAGCAAAACTAAAAAGCATGTAAAAATTAAACCTGATTTAAATCCTTTCCGAAGCTGCATGAAAAACAATTGAGTTGTTAAAATTGTCAAGACATAAATTATGCGCATATAATTACACAGAGTTAAATAGTAATTAACTAAACATTCATAACAAACGTTTACCTTTTTCTTATCTCTCATGGATCCTTTGCCTCTGACCATGATTTTGCATCCTGTTTCCTGTTCTAACTGTTTTGCTGTCATACCCCTGGGCCCTAAAATCCTTCCCACGAAGTTGAACTGTAATCAAAGAAAATGTTAGGTTAATTTATATAACAATTATGATTTCATTAACGTAATTGGTGGTTGTCGTCGTCAAAAAGTGTATATTTAACGTAAACGTTTCAACACGATTTCAGAAACATACTTGGTGTACAAGAATAAGACAAAACGTTTATGCATTATTAGCAAAATATGAAACAAGTTTGATATTAAAACTGCAGTTTATCAGCTAGCTGTATCTTAATGAACTGACTATGTAATATAAGCATGCAAATGTCTCATCCTAATTTAAGCCAAGAAACACGTAATGGCATTAGCCGCGAGATTAATTACTCGCATCGCTTCACATAAACCACGCTTCCTGTGTGCATGCACACAGAACATAAAGTTAACCTCAATATCTAAGCCTCAAAGCTCCGGTCAGATGAACGTACATGAACTGTGAACTAATATCATTCTAACGTCTAGCGAACTGAGATACGGTCGAGTTGGCGCTTTGCCAACCAACAGTTTCACTAAATTTTTTCCAAAAGGGATATCTAGAGGAACTAAAACATTCGTTTAAATATGCAAAGTAATAAATAATAGGCAAAATGTAGGCTACTAATTCGTCACATGTCATGCTAAATTGTTTTGCGTGACAGCGTGAAAATTACTTGAAGTTGTTATACTTGAGACTGAAAGGTTTACTCGAGCGAAAAGAATGTGACATCAATAGCTAATTGTATATTGAGTGAAGATAATACTGGTACGAAGGTCGTAAACCCTCGTATGGTTGAAGTCTTTCGATAGTTTCACCATACGGAGTATGACAATGCGTCCGAACGAGAAATATGAGATGCGGAAATAAGCGGCCCTAACAAGTCTGGGACAGCATTCATTATACGTTTCGGTCCAGCAACTGTGACGGTGATAGACGATGTATTGTAAATCACTGAGAGAACAATTGGATCGAGGTTTGGCAAGCCAACTATCTGATTAAATTGAATTATAACGTAAGCGGTGTGAGCAGAGCAGATGTTCAACTTGCACAACAAGTTTCGGAAATCATCTTGAATTTATTGATGCTATCGCAATTTAAGGAATAATAAGTTGAACACTATGATTTATTACTATGCAGATACACGAATTTCATTCATGCATTTTGGTGATATCGATGAACGTGTGATGCAATTTTATGGTACCAATAATTTAAAAGTAGATCTGTTTTAAATAGCACGGATGTTTTAAGAATTTACATACTTGATTCAGATTTCTAGTCATACATTTCCTTAATATTCTCGAGATGCAATCATATCTCCTCTACTGCCGTTTAGCGGTTCGCCACAAAACGACTCGCTTGCGCAGACTTCCTTTGCATCACAATTATTATTACACTTCCTACAGTTATCCTGCGGGTGAGCGCTGTCATAGCTCGTAGATCTTGCCTACAAAGTACTGTGACATCTTATTCTGTGTGAACGACTATAACGCAACATATACACGTGAGCCAATATTATACAATATTATTATTCATTTTATAGCTCATCATTTGCACTATTAGGGTTCATTTATTAAAGTTATCGTCAGGCGTCGTTTATATCACGTTATCTTAATATTTTATGAATTTTGTTCGCTTCATAAAATAAGCTTTCTGACTGAATGTGTCTTATTTACATTCTACCAAACTCAGTAGGTACTTACACAATTATTAAAGGAACGGTAAATTCAAAACATATGGACGGTTGACTAATTATTATGTATGCAAAGTGCCTATTATTCAAGACAAATGACAAATGCCTAACTCGATTGCATAAATATGAGAAGTTAAAATATCATCTTCAATTAAATCTGGTAAATGGAAAACGTATAAATCTGAAAGCAATCAACTCGTGTACAGCTGACTTCTTCTGTCACATTCACTAAATGTCACTATGTTTCACGATTATCTTCAAATATTCCTTGTTATTGTTACAAATATCTAAAATAAGCATCGTGCGGTTGACAAAAAAATAAGTTTATTTTTTTCTTCAATTTCGGGAACTATTGTTCTTGACCGGACGATCAGTCGGCGGGACATGTTGAAATAGCGACGCGCTAGTTGGCTGTCTGCCCGTATCCAACTCATTGCATTTCCCCTGTACGTAACATTTTCACGACAAAACTTTAAATTTGTGAAAATAAACAAGCGAAAATAGATATGAATGACTCATATAAGTCATGATTCACACTGGAAATATTTTTTATACAGTAGGCAGACGCACGTCGAATAACTGATGGCAACCACTCCGGCATGCATATCTATTGAGGAACATCTCCCAATGAGCAAGTACAGTAGAGGATCCCTTATAATATTCGTACAACAAGTTAATACTTAATATCACAAAGATTTCCACGAATATATTTAGCAAAAACATCATTGATGAACATTATTTTAATGTTTGAAATCACTTCAACAAGTATAAGAAAGTTAATAAAAAGTGATTACTCGCCACGAAATATTAACACAGAGATGAGTGGCAAATCATTTATATGCACAATAAAGTAACCAGTAGGCTTGTTCTTACTCGGTCACTGAACGGAACGCTCTGAACTAGGACAATCGTTCAAATGTACTAGTTCGGTCTTTTAGTACTATTAGTTCATTTAGTTCAATGATCACTATGACATCAGTCGGACACTCGGACCGGAGGCTCGGATCATAATTTTGTTTCCCTTCATACTTTGCAGGCTTAGGACTGTCATTTGAATATATCAAACACTTAACATTTATATAAAGTAGAATAAACGCAACTTACATTAATTAATTCACTTTCGCTAAAGAAAACAAACAAAATTATCCTGATCTGATCTGAACGACTAATTTTCAAATCACTCGTACTCGTACATCGTCCATCACGCTCACTCGTACGCGTCTCTGATCTTTCAACTCTCTCTCTCTCTCTCACCGCTCAGTCACCCGTAATCAGTCATTTGATCCCGATGTCGCTTAACTATGGTGAATGAAATGTACTAGAAGACCGATTTGAACGATCAGAAGAGAATAGTTCGTACTCGGTCAGTTGAATGAACTGGTCTCTTAATCGGACATGAACGAGTAGGACACAAGCCTAGTAACCAGGCTAACAAACAGGAGAAATTTCACATTAATGGACAGATGGATGTGATATTGAAACAGCAATGTTACCCGCATAATGTATAAGCCTACTATTGATTAAAATAATGATGTTTTAGAAAGTAGGCGTAGCGACATTTTAAAATCCGGTCTGCAAATTAATTTATAGATGCTCAAATAAAGTGTCTCCGTAATTTCGTAAATGTATGCTTTGAGCTGAGTATGAAACTGAAATTATTAAGACCCATTTCTATAATATGGTGTATCATACATCATACTTTAATATATTTTGTAATTCAATAACATGTAATAATGAGATGCTCTCCTCTCACTACATTAACAAAATTACAAACATAACAGACTTAAGAAATTGCCTCTGTTTCACGCAAAACAAATGACCGGTCGTAAATAATGAGAATCGTTTTAGTTTTAGGTAAATATTTGTTTCATATCATAACTTACTAATGATACTAGTAATCATACAGACAGTGATGAATGAATTTAAGTATCGTTTTCAAATAAAGGTAGGGAGTAGTTACATTTCGAGTTTAAAATTTATTAAATAATAGATAAAAATATGTTATGTAACCAGAACACAGAGAGAACATTTTCAACTGTATTTAAGGCGTTGCAACAGATAATTCTCATTAATGTTACTTAATATAATAGTAAAATCACTGACTTTATTTAATGAATATACACTGCTTACCGAGCAGCACTTTCGTAAATATTGCCCTCTATTCACTCTTACATCCTAAGCAACAAAGTGATGTCTTAATTTTCCTTTGAAGTTATGAACCGAGTTATAACGTGCTTTCTTATCTTAGCACAAGCTTTTGATCTAATTGATGAAGTTCATTAAACTAGAGCCTATTTTTAGACAGATACTGCATTTAATGGACATAGCCGTAGTATTTATGTAACTGAACACGGTGATTAATGAGAAAACAAACATCAGAGATATCATTTTATGTAAATCGTAGGAGCGTTTTTTATAACTTATGTTCATATAAAACTATGTGTGTTTATTACTAACCAAGTCTCAATTTATCATTTTCTATTTCAATAGCTTCTTAAAATGATGTTCCATGAGAAACTATATATTTGAGATGAATATCCCTGCACGAATTTCAGCATTTCTAAATACAGACGGTGGTGATGATGGCTAATTTGCATCCAAACGTTTCTTGCTTGTTTTTTGAAATTGAGAAACAATATGTCAGAAGATTTTAAGTGTACGAATGAAATGTACCCTTTTGACAGATTTGTAGGACAGCAGTTCGGCGATGTGTTTGTTTGTCTCCCTAGACCAGCTTTTTTGTACAGAAATAGCTTCTATAATTAGGATGTTTTCAACGCTATCTTGTTTTGCTACGCTATGAGAGAGGGAGAGAGGGAGAGTTTGTCTGATAATCTTATCTTCCTCCTTACCAACATTAATAATTTGTTAGGTGTTGTAATGTTATACCCTTACACGTAAAAAAAAACAAGTATTTGTAATTGTCCCTAAGACACCCACAAGTATTCACAAGAACGTAATAAAAGACTGCAACAATTTAAAATACACTTTGTCAAAGTGTTAACCATCTGTTTTGTAGGTACACGAACGAGATAGCAATAATTCCAAGTAAACAAAAGAAATAACTTCTATTTGAAAAACGCCTGAGGCGCATCTAATCGATAAACTCCAACCAATTGCATTCCAGCCTGCGGACTGCGCTTGCACCAGAATCAATGCTTAGTTCTATTAAGATTTGTTCTTAGACAAATGCGTAATTAATGATAATCACACCCGATCAATGGTGTTCATAAATTTTTTCAACCATTTTGTTAAACCGAAATCCATTCCCAATTATTCATTTAGTAATAAAATATAGAGGTTCAGTAATTGTACCCTATAAGGGGAAAATACTGATGAAGATGATGATATGAATGCAAATAAATGATAAATCCTAGTCTAAATGAATACTATTAATATCAATAGATGTTCGCTTTACATCTTAATGCAAATGGTAACAAGAGCCTTGTTAAGGAATGGTAATATTATAATATTATAATGATGATTAAATAAAACAAACAGCAAAGTGTAATGATATATACAGCAACTTATCTAGTAATTATTCCAGTTCTCAGAACCGCCATTGTTTCTGCTTATGAATTTGTACATACATTTGCCTATTTTGCGTTGATATTGAAGTACAAGTGCGCTTAACCTTAAGATACTCCAGCTGTTTGGAAGAGCTGAGTTTGTGATGTTAAAGCAACGAATTTAAATACGTTGTGTTAAAGTAGTAGATAGGTAAGCAACTAGAATTGCATTGTCAAGCAGAAATAGTGACTGAATCTTCCTACGTAAAAACGCAAGTAATTGCTTTCTATCAGATCTCCGATCATTATTACCATCAGAATTAAGTGAATTTAGTACCAAAACAAGAAAGAACATTGGCAGTTGGAAACCCATATTAAAGACACGACTGAAACACGAATTGATAAATCTTGACTTGTCTAATGTTATACACATGTTTTTGCAAACAAAATAGTTGGCTTAGGAATTTCGCAGCCTTTGCAAGTCTTAGCAAATTCCTCACCTAGTCTAGAAATTGCATAGCAAATGTTCGGACACGCCCGTGACGACAGCTCGACTAGCATTCCAATTTCTATTTTCCATAACTGTGTAATAGACAGTTATTTATTCACGTACCGCACCAGAACCAGGATATATAGGTTAAATTACAGTGACATTGCCCTCTAATACACAATAGTCTTTACGCTGAGTAGAATGTGCAGTTCTGGTAATTGGTAGCGGTTTTGTGATGTAATGATAGCGTGCCGGCACCGCAAACCGCGCGCACCACAAAAATGGTTAAGTCGGTAGTTGGGTAGAGGTGGAGCAACTATTTAGATGTGTTTAGGTTTAGTTTAGACTATAGTTTCTGGTTAGGCAAAGTAATTGCCGTTGTTGAATCGAGTAATCTGCATGCGCCGAGAAAATACTTATTATTCAACTGAAACATTTAACGTATGCGGGTAATTGAGAGAATACTCGTACATGTTTTTTTTTTTTTTTTTTTTATTTAGGACAACCAACAAATCTCACTCTAATGTACATTTTGGTTTTCTTAGGTCTAAGTATATTGCTAAGTGCAGATTCAGTTACAGTTCATAATTTTTTACAATGAATTTTTTTATCATAAAACCAATTTTGTGACTAAATTGACTTTTGGTTTTAAAATGAAAATCCCTTAAATGAAAAACTCTGTTTTCATAGAACTAAATGTAAAATAATATGCTTAGTTTAAATCTCGCAGTTAAAATTGACATTGATAAAAATCAAATCAGAAAAATCGGCTACAGAATGAAATACATTAAATGTATTTCTTTCTTATAGATGACGATAAAGTTCGTTTTAGACATTTCCCAAAAACTATCAAATCAAAAGTTTTTACTATTTTCCTGGTTTATGATAAAAAGTGCTATCTAATCTAAGTTCGGTTCATGTTCTATAACATCAAAGGCAACCGAGTCCTCATCATACAAAACACCAGCAAACATAGTAAGCGTGAACTATTGACCGTCGTGATTGCCCGTCATTACGAGTCTACGGATGACTGCAGGTGGGTGGGTATTACGAATCTCATATTGCGATTGATTGATGGTTTAATTCGAACGTAATTGTCGTACCGCGATTGGTCACGACGTGCGATACCAAACGCCAAAGGGGCTGTCTTGCAGATAGCCAGAGTGTACACGATCGCTATTTATTGCGTTTTAAACTGTATCAATACGTCTATCTGATCGAATGGTACTGTTATTTGGGTACAATGAATGTTTACAAGTGGAAATGTAAGAATCCCATGACATGTTTTAAAGATTCTCTAAATTACGTGTGGTAGAGCTGTGCTTTACTGCTTTAGATACCCGCAATTCCTGTCTGTTTGTCGAAATGGGCCCACTTGACCACCATCTTACCCATCCTTGCTTATTCTTTCAAAGGCAGGTAACGTATCCAAATCCAACGTCCATAAAATTTTGGACACAGGTTCTATATAAATGATACAATGACGATATAAATTGCGAAAGATTGCGATGCCCAAGATTGAACCCAAGAGACCCTTCGGTGCATTAAGAAGTTCTGAGACAATAGTCGGGAATATTCTCCTAAGGTAGTACAATAGCATAAGCGAGAAAGAACAGGAGGAGATTGAAAACAATAATCAGCTTTAAAAGAAAAGTGATGTTCAGTATTTTTTTGAATCCAGAAGCGATCGCGACCCGTTGTGTTTAGTGTTCCCAAGGCCTATAGGCTTTTAGGCTTTTTTTTTTAAGGCTAGCCTATGAATTAGGGGCTACAGCGGGATAAAAGCCTAAAAAGTCTTTTAGGCCTTTAGGCTAGGCCTTTTTCATAGCCTTTTTTTGTCCATCCGATGACTATAGGCTTTTAGCCTTTTTGTAGGCTAGGCGCTTATTTAAAAGGCTTGAAAGGCTAAAAACCTATGGAGGGTTTTTGGTCCTTTAGGCTAGGTCTATTTTATTTATTGTTGAGTATAATAATCGTTCATCATCATTCTCTAAGGCAGGACATTTAATTAATAAAAAAAGAAATCGTCTGGGTGACAAAAATATAACGATCTTCAATGTGCTTGTCATCGTGGCTTATTTTTTTTGGAAATAATGTATGACAAGTAGGTACTTATTATTTCCAATTTTTAAATATTATTCGTTTTCATTTTATTTAAAAATAAATACAATACAAAAAAAATTGTTTAATTCATACTAACCCATCATCTGAATAATGGCTATAGCCTTATAATAAGCCTACTACTCGAAAAAGACTTTAGTCAGAAATAAAGCCTAAAAGGCTATTTAGGCCTATAGGTTTTTCATAACCTTTAGGCCTTTTTAAAATGAGTAGCCTTTGAAAAGCCTAGTAGTCTATCATGGCCATAAAAAAGAACTAATAGGCTTAATTTTAGGCCTAAAAGCCTATAGGCCTCGGGAACACTAGTTGTGTTTCTATAAGCGCATTTAGAGCCTGCCGATTGCTATAAGTTGCCTGCAACGATAAGTACTTATACTCGTACTTCGATCATATTCTAAGCCTCGATTCGCTGGGCGCGCCAATGAGTATACATCTTTATTTATTACAACCATAACGGTCAAAGATAAGCCGATCAATATTAATCTTACCAGCATGACGCTGTATTTACAATAATCTCTAGAATTTGTAACTAAGTAAAATCCAAAGTACTGATTAATAAATCAATTGAACTTAATTGTACCTATAATAAAGCTTTACCCCGGAATTAGTCACGAAACAATGTGTATACAGGCTGTCAGCGTTCAAATAATTACACCACTATTAAGAGGTCGGTCAGTGGTGTTTGAATTTTGGGTTGTTTGATTGGAAAATATAAGTCACTCTCTGTGGGATTCTAACTGGATTGCCTCCTTATAAATAGCATAATATGCATTTTGTATGTTACTGAAGTCACTCTTTGGTTTCTGATGTTATTGTGATAAATTCTGTCATCAGTAGATAAAACTGCATTACTGGTACTACATATAAATAAATAAATAAATATCCCTGGACATTATTCACACAGCGCCATCTAGCCCCAAACTAAGCATAGCTTGTACTATGGGTGCTAGACAACGGATAAACATTACTTATATACTTTTTTTTTTTGTAAATACATACATATTATACATAGAAACACCCAGACCGATACAAACAGACATGTTCATGCACACAAATGTTTGTACCGTGCGGGGATCGAACCCGCGACCTTTGGTGTATTAGCCGACTTCTCGACCATTACACCAAATGGCTCGTCAAATATACTTACAATCTACATTCTTTAAACAAAAAACGATATTTAAATGGTTTCTCTGCAGTACTATAATATTACATCCTATATTTCAACATCGACAATTTACTGCATTTTCTTAAAACTTTTGATATAACAATGTTGTTCGTAGAAGCGCTGTCATTATTCATGATTAATAACACGTCAAATGATGTCTTTAGGGCATTCTAGGTGCAATACCAGTCATGATCGTTTAGGTAAGGACCGTTGAGGGTCGTGATTACATTATAAAATAAGTCATAAACGTTTCTCGTGACAAATTGACCACTCCTTCTACAGTTAACGTCGTTTTTGCCCTAAAGCAAGTGGGAAAGATTGAAACACAACAATACATTTTGCAGATCTTGCGGAGATCTAATGAAGGGACAAAAGTGGAAAATCTTCCACTAGCTAGATTGACTGTATTTGGAAACTATCATAATAATATGGTCCAGTGAATCTTTGGTTTGTCATTATATGCAAGCGGGTGACGATTTTAGAATTTTAAATAGAATGTCAAAGTCGTATTGCAAAGAACGTGTCTTAAAGATTTCGAATGTTTTAACAACTTTTTCTTTGTTTTGGGCAATCCTTAAACCTCCTTTACATGATGTCTTTGACACAAAAGACGTGACTAAAGGCCAGAACCCCGACTGTTTTACTGAGGACTTTACTTCTAAATTGCCCACGCCTTAATTGCGTACGTACCTATCAACATTTCATTTAGATGACTCATAGAGAATCTAAACCGCACTGATGCCATCGATGGATGGAACAGGAACGATAGTTAGTTTTATTTAAAGGAATTATTAAAATCATTGTAGGGCCTCTTTAATTTAATAACATTACTGCGTCTGTTGCTACATTTATGGGTTTTTCACTGGCATCTTTTCAACTACTAAAAAGTAAAAATCCTCTATTCGCTTCATTAAGAGGCCTATTACAAATTTCCACTCTGCGAGAATAGGCATTTGACATGTTTTGACAACTCATTGGTCACGTGACCACAATACTGTGTTGAAATAACGACCAAACCATTATGATACTTTTCCCAAGTTTTGTTGTTTTGTTTCTATGGAATAATCGTTATCGCTATACCCGCACATTTGTGCCATGGATCTAGTAGGTGAAGAAACAGATTATAATATGAAGATGATATCATAAATGAGACAGATAATATTTGTTAAAAATTAAATTTATTTTATTACCTTGTCATTTATCTAGCAAAGGACGTTTTTCGTTTTAGATAAAAGTTATAGCTTAGATTAGAATAAAACTTATGACAATTTACATGGTTAGTATAAAACACCATAAAGTAACTAGGTATTTTGGTGTGAAAAAGCATTAAAAAGACAGTGTTTTTATTACAGAGTCAAACGAGGCCAAACATTTGATTAGATTAGAATACTATATGCCTAAATGGCATCGATTTTCTAGAGTTGACTATTTCTGGGAGCAGACACTCGTAGTAAAAGCGTGTCAATTTGGGTAACATCTCGATGTTACAAAAGTTATCGTTCCGTGGAACTCTAACTACTTTTATTAATAGTCCGGACCAGTCCAAACTGCAAAAAGGCAGAACTACGTAATCTGTCACCTGAAATAATTATATTTATTAATAAAATATGAAAATAGAATAACAGCTTCAAAATTCTTGGGTTCATTCATACTTACATTCTCAGATTCTGTTTCTATCGTCCTAGCATTTATCTCCTCAAGTTCTGCTATTGGCGGTTCGTCTATATTAATTGAATTTTTTTTGTGTTTTGTGTTTTTCGACCCATGCTGAAAATAACGAAATGAATATTAAGAATAATTTAACAACATAAAAAGCTTTGTAAACTCAAATAATTTTGACAAAACAACCGACCTCAAATTGCACATCTGGCACAAAAAAAAAACTTTTGGACTTCCACTACAATAATAATATTAACTGGTAAATGCTTGAATAGTTATTAAAATTACCGAAAGCGGTATTTGTTTTTCCAAATCAGTCATCATTCATCAAATAATATCTGCCTATATTGCCGAATATGTTCGGATGGCCATCTGCGGTCTTCTTATTTAGTTCTACCACACCAAATGATACTTTCTGAATGCAGATGCTTGATTTGTAGCTAAAAATATTAAAATCTTTGTAGGTATGTGCCCCTATAATGTTTGAGAAGTTCCCTTAGTTCCTCGGGGATCCCGTCATCATAACTGGATTGTAATGACAACGGGACCAATATGGACTTAAATGTTTCTAAATGAAAAAAAAAAAAAGAAAACGGTTTATAATTACAGAGTTCTGAGGTAACAGACGCGACCAGACGCGACGACGCGACGTGACGATTTGAAGAGTAGCTGTCCAATTATTATTATTTTCAGAGATCAACTCTTTCTTATTATTATTTCAAAAAAGAGCAATCCATTTAATACAATGTGTGAAAATTTCGGAAAACAAATGAATGTCGGGAAAACATTGTTTATTGATCTGAAGTAAGAAAAAACAGGTGCAAGTGATTTTCGACCTTATCGTCATTTACCAAAATAACGGATTTTAATGAACCAGCAAAGATAGTCAACAAGCGGTTGCGAAAAAGCAACAAAATTTTAAATGTCAATAAGGTCGAAAATCGCTTGCACCTGTTTTTTTTACTTCAGATCAACAAACAATGTTTTCCCGACATTCATTTGTTTTCCCGACATGCATTTGTTTTCCGAAATTTTTGAAATAATAATGATAATATAATTGGACAGCTACTCTTCAAATCGTCGCGTCGTCGCGTCTTGTCGCGCAAAAAAATACTCTCAAAAACAAGTCCGCATTCGTACGGTACATAATATAGGCATCTACTGGGGTAGCCCTTCCTACCTATCTAAATAACCAGTAGGGGCAGTCGAAACTTTGCCCCTACTAGGGGCAGACGGAACTAAAAAGTTTCGACTGCCCCTACTGGTGGCAGACTTAGTAGAGGCAGTCCGGAATAATCCCTACTAGGTGATAGTGGGTACTTTATTTTGTCAGTGATCAACTTACGAGTTGTTTATAAATCAACATTTGAGAAAAACTTTATGGAGGCCCTTATTTTGTTTTGAGTAGGAGATTCAATATAAAACAAACACTAAAAATAATTATACTTACGTGATGAAAACTTGGTAGCCGCACTATACACTGACGCTCGCTCGATCGTACTGGCGCGAAAAAATTCGACAGAGGTCCAACGCCGAGAGCGCTCCGCGCAGTACTGAGTTCGGACGGCCAGCGCATCGCATTTTGTAGTAATTTTGCAGTTATATTAATGTTATTATCAAAATAGGATAATAAATGAATGGTTTAAAATTATAAAATCTTCATTCCTCATGATAAAACAATTATTTTGGTATATATTTTGCCTAATTGTGTTGTCGTAGAAAGGAGAAATTCACAGTTAACTTAAAGCGATTTTCGAAGATTTTTGCTTTAGGACTAGATGTTTTTTTATATATAAAACCAAAGATATTTAAAAATCCCAGGCCGCTAAGAACTATACGACTATATAAGAGATAACATTCTATTTTTTTTATTTAATTTGCTCAGAACAGTAGTTCAATCCAGGAGCTTAAAAATGTGCCTTCGCGCATTTTATGAAAATCTTTCTCTGCAATTTTGGGTTCAATTAAAAAGTTAAGCAAAATTTCGAAAAAGCAAGGCCGCTACAAACTATTCCAATAGATACTCTACACTATTTAAT
The DNA here is from genome assembly GCA_949319885.1 of Mecyna flavalis. Lineage (NCBI taxonomy): Eukaryota > Metazoa > Arthropoda > Insecta > Lepidoptera > Crambidae > Mecyna > Mecyna flavalis. The sequence continues at coordinate 15,670,447 of OX439433.1, forward strand.
AAGTCATTATTGTTAATGTATTTTTGTTTCTGAGATCGATAACGCCAAAGTTGGCCATTTTATGCAAAAATCACAGTCGAGATGTCATAGGTCTCTTAAAATTTAACTCATCGTAACTGCCTAACGTAAAAATCAAATGCGCATGCTAATATCAAAAAAATTCGCGTTGAATTTCATCGATGCGAATTGGGCATTTTACGCTTACACTAAACCAAAAATTCCTAAAAAATAATAAATTAAGAAGTACATACATGTGTTTCATTGAGCCCTTTGTAATACCATGAACAGGATTTTGTTTTAAAACATGTGACGTTGAATACTATTCTTTATGACCAATTTATGACTAAAGAACTCAGAGAAGACTGCAGATAGCAGAAATTTTACTTTTGTTTCGCAGTCAGACGTCTATAGTTACCTTTGCAGGAACAGAGTAGATACAAAACATTTTTAAATACAAACTGGCTGGTACAGTTGCAAGTGGGTGCATTCAGAAACAGAGGAGCTAGCGACCCGCGACCCGTAGGTCGTAGGTCAGCGGAGCGCGACCAATCCGATCGACCTCATTACCGCTCGCACAATCAATTCAAAAGCAGAGAGGTAACTTAGTTCTTACATTGTACCTACATTGTCTATATGGATTTTCCGTGGTACGATAGTGCAGAGAGATTTCGACACCGCATCCAAATGAGCATGGTCGTGTCGATTGGTTTACTTTATACATCGACTCATCACATACATAGATCCGACCTACGGACGTACTGAAATTGATCATAAGAATTTGACAGATTTGTATAGCTTAATGTGTGGCCCACTGTTTATTCCATCTCAAACAGAATTGCTGGTCGCCACCCAGTTCTGTACCTTCCATTACTTATAGACATAACTCGATATCCCTGCTCATTTAATTTGTTAATAAGGATAGTTAATAAATGAAAATAAATATATCACAGTAAACTTGCAATTTCAGTCGCCGTCTGGCCGAAAAATCAGTGGGCCACACATTAAGCTATACAAATTTGTCAAATTCTTACGACCAATTTCAGCCTTAATATCAAAAGCATAAAGTTCTATTTCGATTGAGACTTTTCAACAGATTTTTATAGCTTGATGTGTGCCCCAGTGTACATAATAATAATTAATTCTATCAAAAATCTAATCTGTCTAATTATTCAGTTAAAAACGCCTCAAAATATAAATAATAAATTAAGATACTACAATAAACTACACTTTATTATAATAAATATTTAAAATTGTCGCTCGTTATAAAAATGTTTGACATTTAAATAAAAAATACCCTTCGTCTAAATTTTCCGTGTAAATAAACACAGTCGACAGTTTTATGACTTAGCTATGAAAATATACGCTCCGTCCACTTGGATTACGCGCCTGTTGAGTTAGGTCGAAAAAAAATGTCATGTCGTATTCGTATGTGTATGGCATATTACATAAATAGTATTTGGGCCACTTATTTATGCAATTAGTCAACGGTTTAAAAGTGTGTAAATTGTATTATGTATTATAAACCACGTTTGATCCACGACATTTGCTATATCTTATAAAATCTTAAGATAACCGACTTCTTACTGTGCAATGTTTAATTTCTATACTGTGCCATTACCACTGTTTCTAATGCTGTATTATTACTGATGCACCTTAAATTAACTAGCTGATGCTACTCTAAAGGAATGTTCTGTATGGACTATTAAAGCTATCCTCAATGGGATTATTGATTTTATTATTAGATATAGAAAATGCCTTTCAATGTCCCGTCTTTCAAGTGGTTAACTGAATAACAAGGTTTGATAGAGTAATAAACTTTAGTTTATCTCCGTGTCGCTTACATCAACATAATAAGGAAATGCAGATCCAGATTGTATTATTATCTTTATCTTCCGTATTTCTAAAAGAAAGCATTAATATAGACCGACTTATTTCACTAATTGAAGGTTCTGCCTTCTATAATTATGCAAAAGGATTTTCTTAAATTATTAAAGCTCACTCATCGCTATGTACTTGTTAAAATCTTGCAGTCATTATCGCATTTACAATTTTAGAACACAAAATAAATAGTCGATATGAGACGCACCGTAAGGATCTGCCTCGACAGAATAAGAAAATTTATATCACCGCCAGTGTTTAACGAAAGTACAGTCAAAAGCACGTCAGACGTAACACTTTGGACTTTGTACCGCTCTTATGTCGGGGGCATAAGCGCTATTATCGAACTGCAAGTGTATACCGTACCGTACCTACAGTGCCAATTTTATTCTTCTGTCTTGATTCACTCTTTCGTTTCAATTATCCTGCTTACACAGGTCATAAAGCTATTTACATATCCGTGGACTTAAACATTGGCACGGGTACAAATTTCATTCGAATTTATATTTATACAGCGAACATGAGCTAATTTGGAAATATAAATAGATAAATTGCCTACCGCTTCTGAAAAACCTACTGCCGAAGTCTATATTTTCTTTGGAAGCAATGCAGTTGACACTTTTATAGCGTTACTGTAGAGATTAATGTTTGAGGTTTCGGTTTCCGGGAGGGGAAACGTCTTGTCCACTTCTAGTTTGGAATCGGAAAAATAAATATTTTAGTTCGGCTTTCACAAATCTTGGATATTCCACGATGGTCTTGTGGTTTATGTGTCATATCTCGAGTTTTAATTATTGTTAGGTTCAATACCCAGACATAAGTATTATTGCGATTACCAATCCATTTTTAATAGTGGCTATCTCAAATAATACCAATATAACACTGACTTTCTCATGGCCTGCCCAGAAGGTGCGCCCTAACCCAAAATGTCACACCAGTGATTCTAGGGTCTGCCCAATTGAAGGGCTATGGAGCACAAAGCCCTACTTAGGCATCGAATAAAAAGGGGACATTAATAGGTTGATTTTACATTACTTTTACAAAGTTCAACGTGGGATCAACGAACGATGCATGTGAAAAGCTAATGAATTAGGGTTCATTGAATTCGAGATTCCTATTTGTCCAGGTTCATTTGTAAACGTTAAATGGAGCGGAAATTTGTGGCACACCTACACACGTTTACAGCGCAAGTTATAGCTTACGGCGTGTCATAAGAAAAGTACATTAAAATACAAAGTAACGACGGTAAAGATAAACAAGAGGAAGCGCCTACGCACACACATGATCTCACGAAAATATTGCAGCAAACTAACGTTTAGCAAGACATGATAGAAAAATTATATGTGCTGTCCTATTTTTATTGTGTTTACTTTGTTTTCATCTTATTCAGTTATTTGTGTCAAACCGTTAATAAAAATAGATATTTATATCCCCCTGGACAATATCCCTGGACATATCAATATTAACAAGTATAACCCTACGAATTATGAAAAAGGTGAAAATACTTCAAAACATGCAAATATTTTGACTTTACAAAAATATACAGTTTTCCAAATAGATATCAAGAATCTGATTTTTGATACTAACTACATGGTACGCTATAGATATCATAGAAAAGAAGCAGAAAGCTCTGAAACGTTTTCAAAAATAGTTCTACCAACATTAAACAATCAAATATTAAATAATATCTAAAGTAATTCAGATGTTCTACATGCAAAAGCTATTCTATTCGCAATTCCAACGGGTAATATAAACTTTAAACACGTCCTCGTCGCTGCATCGGATCCGCTGTTTAATCTTTTCAGAACACATTCGCGGCTTTTACCGATGTTTGCACTCGCGAATGATAGAGCACATGCCTTACGCCAGACTTGTTTTCACTAAAACAATCCGAATGTGCGTCCGTCGGCAAATATGATTATGTTTTATATTCCATAAAGCTCGAGCTAGCTTTAGAACGTTGCGAAAAGATGATCCAGATTTCAAATTTAAGCTATATTTCTAATGCGTTTTAGCTGGGTCTATCTTTAGCGTTGTATTTTTGTTAACAAAATTTTTTGCATTAGAAGCATGATGAAATATTTTAAGTAATAATACGAGAAATTACCGAATTAAAGCGATCTTTGATTTTGTATGCTTGCGACGACTATTCTCACATGATGTAAAATTTTATTACAGTGTAAAAGTCAATAAATAAATATAGCTAGTGCTATAGGGGCTGACAACCTATAACATGACTTATAATTTTTGTTTTGTTTAAAAAAATACAGATCGGAACAAACGAATGTTTGTAACGTGAGTGGATTGAACCCGCGATATCTATTGTGAAAGGCGATCTAAACCATTACAATAAATTAGTTTTAAGATTTTAATTCCAGCAAAAAAAGTCCAGTTACATCACAAGTAGAAGAATTTAAAAACATTTGACTAACGTGTGGTATAAAACAGAAACTGTTATAACAATTTTCAACATTACGATGAAGGCCTGCGCAGAGATCACAGCGTGTCACCCAGCACGTACCTATCGCGGGTACTTCGTGATGCCTAGTAAAAAGCAGAGGTAACGGTCCGAACCGATATGGCAGGATTTAATAATGCCTCCGACCCTATATGGCCAGACGTACATTCTTAGGAAGGAGTCTGAGACCATGTCGATGTCGATATAATGTCGCCAGTGACAACTGCTATTAGCCTATTTCAAAATCAAAATCAAGATGACGATACAGTTGCAGCATAAAAAGAAGGCATATCACAGCAACCAAGATCATTATTAATAACGGTGCCAGCTATTATATTCTTAATGATTCGGATTACTGGAATCAGTACAAAGAAGAAATTAAAGACTTCAATGAATGAAAGGAAAGAATAAGTGAAAGGGAAAAAGCAAAGCAAAAATTTTGCAAGACTAATTACAATGACTCATTCTTGTAAATAAATTAGTACATTTCAGTGACTTCTTAAAGCCTTGGGTCGCAATGCAACAAATGCATTTGTAGTTGCCATTAATTTTGTTTTTAGATTCTTTTAATTTCATTTTCATACGTGTAGTTTTCAAGGGCAATTTGTACGTTGTGGACTATCTACGAGGACATAGATACTACTTGTATTGATAAATATTCGAATAAAGTTTTCATGTAGAACGGTATCGACATCTGTATAAACTATCACTACAAAGTAAGAACCTGTGAAACCAGTGTGAGCCTGACTTTCCATCAAGCGAATACAGCTATGATAAAATAGCTCACTTCCCTGAGCACGCGTCGCTATATCTTTAGCTATACCGACAATGCGGAATCAGGCGTGTTCCGCATTTGGCAAGTATTTTTTCTATAAGGGACTAGGAAAAGAATAAAGTGGAAACCTGTCGTGAATGTATTAAAGAAATGCAAGATACCAACACACGTCATCTTACATTAAAAGTGTAATGAAAATGGACAGAGATGGCCTGTGCTGCTTTGTTACAGCTGTAATGAACAATGTTACGCAACTGAAAGGTAAAAATAGATTCGTTGGTATAGAGTTTGAAGACTGCACAGTTGATATTGCATAGAGATAGCAGATCGGTTTTTAAACTACAAAATATAAATAAATAAATAAATATCCCTGGACATTATTCACACAGCGCCATCTAGCCCCAAACTAAGCATAGCTTGTGCTAAACTAACTTAACTTTAAATATTCAAATAAAATTGTATTGAATACAACGCGTTTTCAAATTGTATTAATAATCAATATTTCAGTTACAAGTGAAACTTACTTCGACCCTGAACCCTATATCTTTATCAATGTATTTATTAGCATATAAGATAAATTTAGGAGCAGTGTCTTAATGACTCATTTTATACCGTCGTAAATAAATAATTTAATACTTCCAAACACGTTGGGCCTCTACTAGTCTTTTACCCACGAGGACAATGCAATACGTTATCCTATCGGAATGTGATATTTTTTCGGGATTAAACGTAGCACTCTAATCTTTGGCTTCCAAATTATTCATAGATCGTTTTCGATTCGTTGTTCCGCTTTGACGTGAAACACAGAAATATCGATCGTGATATTGGCATACTGATATTCACAGTTAACCGCGAGCAGAAAAATGTCTCAAATATTTTGCAACCAAATCCAGAACATAGTAGCATTGTCTTTAATTTAAATTAAAGTATAAAAAGAGATTGGCCGTCAAATAAACAGCGGTTTGTGAAACACACGAGACGATAATACGCTTATTAATGAACAAATTAAGACTCGTTTAAATATTCATTTTTACTTTTTGCATGTACATAATTATGTCATTAACGGTTACTCTTATTTTTTAATGTTTCTTACTATCAGAAACATGTGTAAGCGTACTCACACAAGCTTAGTGGATAAACAGAGATTGAATAAGAGAATAATTAATAATCCTTCAACAGTAAATCCACGCGAATGTCATTATGTAGCTGGTTAACAGATCTTAAATTAAGTGCTACTTGACATTCAAGACAAATGTTTTAGTACATTTTATATATTATAATATAAACAATTTTATTTTTTATTTTTATTGCAGTCGACAGAACTAAATGTATATAATACGCATATCAAAATCTCTAAGAAAACCAAACCATTGACAGACATGTAAAGCGGCGTAGAAAATTATTCAGCTACTATTGCCGTGAAAGACGAAATCTATGCTGAAATTTGGACGCTAGTACAATATCCAAGAATCAACAAACATCATTACCACGTGTTTTAGCAGTAAAATAAAGCGTTAAAGTCACAAAACTAAAACAGTTTGTATTAGTCACACTAGCAAACGACGTAGCGAAACTATTGTTTCGACAGTGTGTTCGGCATAAGAAACGCATACGGCCAAATGTATTTTCGGAACGGTTACCGTTTACATTACAACTGGAGTTTTTGCAGGCGAGTAAGCCCAAGGAAACTCAAATTCCAATAACGAATGTCATATAAATATGTATTATAGACTAGCAACATATAGCATAATATACCACTAATAGTAGCGGCAGAGACTGGAAAGACTTAAATATTAGAGCGAGGCATCATGTATAATCGTGGGCAGCCAATACCACATGCGGAGGTTAGATTTGGATGCTGTTCCCACAGTTATTTTTGATGGTGTGCAAATTCCCTTCTGTAGCAGCGTCAAAGACTTAGGTCTACACATCGACAATACACTTAGCTGGTCTGTGCATGTTGACGAAATCAGCCACAAAGTTAACTCCACTCTACGCGCTCTCTATAGATTTAAAAACTTTCTACCTATCCCCACTAAAATAACTCTTGTACAATCACTTATTCTACCCTTGATAGACTACGCAGATGTGTGTACCCCCAATTTAAATAGTACCCTTCTTAACAAATTGGATCGTTTAGTAAACTGTGGCATCCGGTTTATTTTCAATCTCCGTAAATATGATCACATTTCCTCTTACCGCCTTCAGCTTAAATGGTTACCTATCCCACTTCGTCGCAATGTTAGAATTCTCACTTCACTTTTTTCCATCCTAAACGATCCACATGCTCCCGTTTACCTTAAGTCCATGTTCTGTCTTCTTAGTTCGACACATACTCGCCAGCTCCGCTCTTCTCACAATTCTGTCTTGGCTACTCCTTCTCACCGTTCCGGTTTCGTCTCAAATTCCTTTCGTGTAACAGCTATTGGGCTTTGGAATGCTCTCCCCGAAAACATTAGACAAGCTCCGAGTCGAATGGCATTTAAATTCCTACTCCATAAATATTTTTTCCTGAAGTCCTCTGCATCGTCGCTCACCTGTCCCAGTCGTTAACCGTATGTACTATGTATATATTTTACATATTAATATCATGTAATAAGCATATATATATATATCTTATTTTATTTTTTGTAATTTTATATTTTATATAATATAAGTATGTATTTATTTATCATATTTTATTTCGTTTATTTCTTTTTCTTTCAAGTTTTAGATTAATTGGCACTACCCACTGTTTCTTTCTGCTTGGCCTAAAGGTTGACTGGGAGAGAATGCCATGAGGCATTAAGTCCGCCTTTTGTACTTGATTTGTGCAATGAAGCTTAAATAAATAAAAATAAATAAATAATCATGGTGAAAAACTTTGTATCCAGAAGTGAAAGCTACCATAATCATATCCTAGAACTATGTATGCAGTGCACTTAGTTGCATGTTAATGCTTATGTCAAGCTTATGACAGAACTAAAACAGTTGTTATACAGCAGAATTAATTAAATAGCTGCGACGTGTTATTGTTCATTGCTGACCCTGAAGAATTCAATAATTTTGACCAGCTCCGTGTAACTATGCTTCAATTATATGAGCCGGTGGTCTTCAACGTTTCTGCTGACCAAGTACCTAAGAAGATTTGTTCCCATAACTTCGACAACATAATGTACCAGTATAATAGGGTTCAGAGGGAAGAATAAAATAGTTAAAGATAAGAGAAGGCAACTTCCGTAGTGGATTTGATTTTGTCTTTCAATAAAAATAAGTTCCAAAACTAAAATGAAAACTTTTTGAAAATGCTAACTACAGACGATATTATTTGTTTGAATATAGTTAGTTGTTATTACTTTTCTGAAACCCGCAAGTCACACAGAAGTGACATTACTTTGTTACACACCTTATGTTGTAAAATTGAGAGAAAGTATCATTTTAATGGTGACTATACATACTATTAACGATAACCTATTACGAAGTGCTGCAGTCAAATCACTTTATTAGAGAAAGAGAATCCATCAGAAAGCATTATTCAAGAAACCAATTAATGCAAATAATAAATGAACATTTATTAGTTTTAAAACATTACAGATAATAGTCACGCTGTTATTTTTAACAGAAAATTGAAATATCAGGTATACGAGTATTATAATTGTTAATTATGACATTTTAATTACCGGCGTGTTTTACTCTGCAATCCATACTACATAATTATAAACTCTAAAGTAACTCTGTCTGTTTGTTTGTTACGCTTCCACGCATAAACCACTAAACCAATTTTGATGCATTTGGATACAGACATTGACTACACTTTGGGAAAGGACATAGACTATTCGACAATTAGGACACACATATTTTATCCTAGGATAATTCTTTGTTCTCATTGGATTATAAAAACCCCAAGGATACAAGAGATTCTTATGAGAATAGTTTGAAAGCTGGAGAGTGATTTAGGCAAATTTTTAGCTCGGAAAATATAACATTTCTGCGGAATAAAGTTCGGCCGAAACCGCGATCGGAAGCCTAGTAATAAATATTAACAAGTGCTATTAAAACTTTATTTATCTGTCATGGAGACTTTAATAGTACCATTAATTATATTATTAATCATATTTATGCAAGTACTGTATGAAGAGAATTGATTGAAAATGAAAATGTAATGGTAAGTTATTGAAATAGAAAATGTATTGGAAATATTCAAAGTTTAATGCAGAAGCCAGTGGTTTAAAACCCAAGGCACTTATGTGAAATCGTAACTGGTTTTACTATAATTACCGCAATAATTGCGCGGATTCAAATAGGACTTAATAATGATTCTAGGAATCGATCAAATGACATTCGCATCGTTAAACAACGTTTCCATGATTTCAGCTTATGTGACCGATGTCTCGGTTCGGCCCTTTTGATCGACAATCAATAATATTCAGCATTCAATTTATCTCAAGATTTACGTTCTCTTTGTTGAATTCCATTCAATTATCATGGTGATCTATTGAGGTAACATCATGATTCATAGACACATCGTCGTTGCACACTCCGTTAATCAATATTATGTTAATGTTATTCGATGAAATTAGAGTATTGATTTAATAAAGACAACCGACGGACAAATAATAATGCTTCTTACTTAAAATGGTGCAAAAATATAATGTGGATTGTATAAAACTAAATTTAAAACAACGCAATTTAAAAAAAAAAAACACATTATAGCTCTACTAGAGCCTCTATGGAACGTGTGAATTTGCAACCTGTTGCTTATTGGACAGTTTGAAGTATAGACAATGATTTAATTAACCACAAGGGTACCCGGAGTTTTCAAATAAAACCTTATAAGGATTCTAACTTGACATGTGGATGGCGCCAGAGGTTGTCATTATACAGCCGAGGTAAATCCGAGCTGCATAATTAAGCAAAAACATCAAATAAGGCCCATGTACAGTAGAAACTTATGATACGTGCGTCCTTCAAGTTGTATGGCCACGTACTTAAAAGTACAATTAATTTAAATAAAACTTTTTAAAACACGTCTTAAGCTGATTCTATATATGACCGCTGCAATTCTACATCTTTCCAATAATAAAAAATTAAGGGTCAATGACTCTCGAGCCGATCCCGCATTAAAACAGATTGCTTTATACAGATTATGCTATTATGAAAATATAGTAACGAAAAAGATTTATGGTACGACGCCAAATGCCAGTATCGTACTAGTGAAGATCTACCACACAGACAGTATCTTCATTAACGTAAAAGATCTTGGCACTATTTCGATACCTCCAATGAACACTACGCTAACTTCAAAAGTGCAGGTTTACAGGAGGAGCTCTTGAAAGAAAAAAGTTGATAAAATCTTTATTTTTGTAGTTATTTTCTTGATATTTTTTGTGTGAGTAACTAATTTACTGATGCTTAAGATCCGCATAGTAACATTTAAAAAAACTTATGGGTTTTTTAATTAGCCTCACTTAGCGGGATGTAACGCAGAAGGCTCTAATTTAAGATCGGGATACACTCCGCCAATCCTAAGTTAGCGGAATATATTCGGGAATATTACAGGCTACAAAATAATAAATTAAATATATACTACATAAAATAAAATTAATAATTACATTTAAAATCGACTTTATTACCAATTTAGAGTATTTTGAACAATGTTTTTATTATAATAAGATCGTAATTTATGAAAAAGAAAAGTTAGCGTTTTGTAGTAGGGTAAGCCGAAAATCGTTGAGCCGTTATACAAGCCGCTAACAAATAAATAGCGTAGAGTATCTTAACTGTGTCATTACTTAGCGGCCTTTCGTCCATATTGGTAACTAAGCTTATGTAACCAGTTCCAAAAATTATTATTTTTTCGTTGGTGTTTTAAGTAGTTGTGAGGGAAGAATTATTTTTCCACTTCGTAGATTAAATTATTTCCATTATAGTAACCCGAGACATTGTGCAAAAAATCCCGATATGATGTGGGATTGTTGTGATATACAACTGGCTCGGTGTAGTTGATTTGAATTAAAACGTACTATGCAAAACACTTTTAAATCATTTATTAATACTTAGAAAAAATTTAGGCAGTGGCCTACTGTAATATCTTATATTTTAATTGCTGAATAGTTGCACTTATTTCTGTGTCAATATCATGATAATTATTTGGTATTTTGTCGTTTTTAACTGCTGAATTTATTTATTAAATTTTTGTTTCCTTCATTAGAATGCCCAACACTTATGCGATGGATGGGTTATTATTTTCCACAAAACGATTAATTCTAGCATGCCATCCTTCCAAATGGCTGCCATCCTTAATACTGTTTAACTGTTCCCCTTCACAACACCAGATTTTAATGAATCTTGTAGCCAGTTACGATCGAAGTAAAAATTTAATTGTGCTATTAGATCAGCTAATATATTTTATAAGCAATTGGGCCAAACCTGCACATCTTGCAACATGCCGCCTCTGAGCTGGCTTGATACTTAGCTGTTCTGCTTTTTTAAAAAGACTTTGACTAAAGTGGTTAAAACAATCTTTTACATCTGTTTGAGGATATGGTTTCTGAATGCCATTAAAAGCAAATCTTCAAAAGCAACAAGCATTTTACGTGGTTTCCAGAGAGGAAATTTAGTTTTGATTATTTGTAAAGGATTTTTTTTCTTGTCTTGGTTTTGGAGGATGGCAAAAAACAATGGTACTATTTTTGGGTAATAACAATCTAGCTGTGAATGGTAAAGTATAAAAAATCAAAAGTGCAAGTAACAACTTTTTCGTCAAAATTCTAACGTCATTTTAATCAGCCAATAAAAATATGAAAAACAATCGTTTCCTCCTTAACTAATAAAATTCACAATTATTAATATTTGGTTTCCTTGACACCCAACACATAGTAATAAACAATCATTATAAATGACTGTAACTCATTATACTAATAATTATTTTCCGATAGAAGTGGCCAGTCACAAACATTTAACGTTCATAATAGATAGCAAAAAGTTACAAAAATGGAAAAATTCTACTTCTTCCACAACTAGGTAGTTACCAAACAGCAAATAAAATAAAAAATTGTAACTAGTTACATAAGCTTAGTTACCAATATGGACGAAGGGCTAAGCGGTTCGATTTATACTAGAAAACAAAACTCTTGTATTATAATTGTAGCATTTCATGCAGCTAATTTCGATTTTAATTTACTACAAGATAGTGAAAATTATTAAACTTAGTAATGTTTAACTCTGATTTACACTACGTTATATAATTATTTGTTCAAAAGTGCCTTCAACGGGCGACACACACCGCTAACTGTCACATGAACAAATACTTTCCCGCGCAACACCCCGCCAACTCCTAGTTGGCGGCGTATCTCCCGCTGGCCGGCAGTCGCGCTAGCCGAATACACACCACTATATTAAGACAGCGGCTTGTCCACCCCGTAATTGAAGAAAGTACCTTTACTTGGCGTTATGTAAATCTCAAAACTTTTTTGTTTTTAAAGATATTGTCATGAAAATTTGGGGGCATAATATTAGTAAAAAAGTGGGTCGATTTCTATAAAAAACGAAAAATGGCAAATTTTGAGTTAGCGTAGTGTTCATTGGAGGTATCGATTTATAACACAAATATGTTTCTTATTACCAATAAATGAATCATACAGATCATTGAACTTCGTTCCTAAAAAGGGATTGTGAGAACGTGTTCATCTGCAAATGAGCCTGGAATGGAGCGGTCCAATGAATGGAAGCTATCACTTAAGGTCCTTAGCTTCAACTAGTCTCTTGAGCCACTCCATGCGGCGATAGCCCTGACATAAGTCGCCAAATGTAGCAGGCTGACCTCAGAATAAGGACTTTAAGCATAGAAACCTGACTAAAATAGCAAGCAAAGACAATATACTCATCCTTTTTATTCATATGAATGACAATAATGCGTTAGAAAGGGATGTATAATATTTGTCATGAGTCAGTTTCTGTAGGTTGTCCCTAGTTTTTTCTACGGTAGTGACGTTCCTTGTCGGCACTTAAAGTCGATAAAAATAAACCTAACAGATAAAGTTACGACTTAGGTTTAATATTATATCTTATCTTACTAATATTATAAAGGCGAAATACTTACTAATATTATAAAGGCGAAAGTTTGTGTGTATATATGGATGGATGTTTGTTACTCTTTCACTCAAAAACTACTTGATTAGTAAGAATAAGTCCTTACTTATTATTATGAATGCGAAAGTGAGTTGTTTGTTCCATCCTCCTTATGGTAGAGATTTTATATTTGAAAGATTATAAAACATAGGTTGTAACAGGGTAGCCGGGTGAGGAAGAGGTCGGCGGTGGCGAGCAGGAATAAAACGTCCAACGTTGGGTAGTTCGTGTATTTTACGAAGCTACATAAAATATAGGTGGACCCCGCAACGTGTCTTACTAAGTAAAAGCACGAGGCGTGGTGCGCTTAGTACACAGTGGAGCGTATAACAATAACAATTAGATACTCAAAGCAGTCCTAACGATTAGAAGCTACTTTGAGTGCAATCTACTGATAATGTTTGACAAAGTTCAAAATGTATGGAGGATACAAACAATCGAAAAATCGTAACGCTTGGTATAATTAAAGTCCTTTGCGCGCCATCTATTGGCGCGGGAATGAACTAACTATGTTTGACGTTTTGAGGTTTTGTGAAAAGAGGTTGTTACAAGGTTAATAATATTAAAAAGATTTTATTAAGTGCGTTTATTTTCCGAAGGCGTCGCTGGGAAACTATTTTATTTATTTATTTCTTTATTGCATTTACACGGTTACAATATTTATTTATTTTTAGTTCTTGCTAGTTGTCGCTGCAATCTTAAAATAATTGCTTCATGACGACTGCATGCAGTCTCTGCAGACGTGTTGCTTAATTGTCTTATTCTGGGCAATGGTAACTGAAATACAAATAATTGAGCTTGTAGTAGTTGGTATTTCATAAATGGCAAGATGGCGGTCAAATTTCTGCCTATTTAAATTAGATTAGAGAACTAAGTAAATTAGACACCGGATAAATACACTTCTAATATAAATCTTGATATGGATTTTGATCTGAAATAAAGAATTATTATTATTATTATAAATAAATGCACAAAACAGTGTTCTTACTTTTTTTTCAACATCAATGATTACATTTTTATGTGACTCTGCTACAGAACTAGAAACTTTGCCATGTCTCGCATCACTCGCATCACAGATGTCCATAGGAACTGGTGGTCTGTCCTGAAATAAAAATAAAAATGTAGGTACTTGATATTGAATATTATGTTCTCTGGTAATAATTCAAATTTACAAATTATTTTTTTATATTTAAGTCTAATGTTTAAAAAAAATCTTAAAATATTTGAACCATTTAGTGAATTAAGTATTGTATAGAAATAAACACTAAATAAACATCTAACCAATTCGTTTGAATCTAATCAAAGTGTAGAAAAAGTAAAAGTAAATATGATATTGTTTGAAAGATAAATCCAATCCAGTCCTAAAATAGTTTAGTTTTTACCAATGAGTCCAATGACTCATTAATATTGATTTATCGATATAGAAATGCACATCACTAAGCGAAATAATATAACCTCTAAGATCTGAACAAAATTTCTTTGATTCAAGCAATATTCGATACTGAATTGGACAAAAACAACTATAATCAAAAACTTTAAGCATAGTTTAAAAGTTAGGACACTATTTTCTTAATTGAAATAATCGAAAACAATCTAAACTTACCGATGAAAGGTTACGGTTTCTTGAATATTTTCTTTTCTTCCAGTGTGTGATTTACAGCCCTCAATCACACAAGACATTTTACACAGGCACCGAGTATCTATCACAAAACAAGATTTATCTTGTTTTCAAGCCTTGCACTGAATAATAGCATTAAATTAAATTAATTTAGTTCAGAGGAGTCTCAAATTTTGTGCGAAAGTATTTGTCAATATGATGTAACTAAGTTAAGTTGTCACTTTTTCCCCAGCATAAGGAAACAACCTACGCATTTTTAATTTGGTGGAGTTAAAAGACATCCAAAGACATCCGTTTGACATTAGACTAGCGACGACCCTTGGAAAACAGAAACGAATACGGATCATGTTGATTCACTCACTCCTATGGCCGAATTAATGAAGTTAAAATGAGTAAGTTAACAGTTGTTCAATTCTTATTTTAGCCTTACTTCTATGCTTATAGTCCTTATTCTGAGAGGCTGACAACCTTGTCTTTCTATCTTGTATGACTAACGCAGATACATTCCCTGTTGTAATAAAACTTGCAACCTGCGACATTTATCTCGATCGACTTTGTAATAAACTAAAGGATGGTTTTCATCGTCAGATGACATCTGCAGATAGCCCTAATTGGGATACAAGTGATGATGAGGTAGGCCAAGAGCCTAATAGATGCAATTTATGCGGTACCAATTTGTATAATCTTAAACTTGCATAGTTTGATTCAGAAGTTAAATATACAGACGATAAACAAAGTTCTTTAAAGCGACGTTAAACTATTACTACGAGTATTAGAAACAATTTGTAGTGCTTGCACTTGGACTTCACAAACAACGTTCGTCGAGTTGACATTTGACAGTTGAATAATTAATGAGCAGACAATTACTACTTCACTGTGTGCTTACAGAAAGTTCCCATTCACGTCTTTGAGAAATGTTTTATGAATGGCAAATAAGCTCTTTTAAATTCAAAACGTGTAGATTGTTATGCTTACTCATCGACAAATGGACAAATGGAATTCCGATTTCAATCATCATTTGCATCTTCCATAATTACAATTATAATTTTTTCGTCGGCACAGGCACAAACAAGCCATAAGTCAGAATTATTGTAGCCGTTGAATTAATAGTAGGTAACATAAAATCGATTGCGCCAAAGATGTTTAATTGGATTTTCACGAAATGAATTCTCTTATGACCCTAAGAAGGTGAGGGAAATTCTCTTGGATTACAAAATTTAATCAAGTAGTTACCTTCGAAATAACCAATTACTGAGGTACTACTTATAATATAACGTAGCAAACAATAAATGTTTTGTAGATTTGTGATGCATTGCTAGTTTCTAAGTTAGTAAGGTAAGTATTGTGGTCAAAGCGGTATTACAGATATTTTACTTACATCTGGATGTTCTTTGACTGGCACGTATACTTTTTCTGTGAGGGTGGTGACCATGCCTTCTGGTTCTGGTAGAACGAGTGGTTCTTTCTTGACTCCATTTATTTGGAATAAACTGGCTCGTACTTTTGCTATTTCTGTAAAGAAACAAAAAAAATAATGAGTGACGAATAAAAAGACTCAAGGTGTTTACATAGATCTAATACGTTATTTTAGTTTGTCATCTTGGGCTAGAGGTCCATAAAGGTTGTCAATTTATCATGACTGATAAAAAAAAAATGGGCCGAATTATAGACGAAAAATAAACTCGGGGAATAAGTAACATCCAGATGCTGTTTTTGTAAATTTCTTTATCTGAAGTGAACTGAACCTTATAATCTGTAAAAAACATTTCGTATATAAAGATTACATGTTTCTCGTAGGTGGAAGTTAGTCGTAACACTAACATAATATTATTAGTGGTCATAACTGACGTTATTGTCGAATAGGACACAGGAACCCTTGTTAAGTTTTATGTACTTATTAACAGTCGAAGAATTATTGCCTACTTTAAGTTTTAGTGTAACTAGTTTTCCTGTACTGTACCTATGGCACAGAATATATACTAGTGTGTTAATTCACCGCCTGAAGGCTGAGTATCTGAGATGGTTATGACATCATTTGACAGAAGAATTATTGATAGATTATGAGCTGCACCTCTAATGATATGACACACTGTCATCCATCGGCCTCCTGCCTTCTGCTGATGCAATAGATCTATGATAGTCTTCGTGACTGTTTCGTTCGAGATAAATATGCTAACAAAGGCAATTGATAGTTTAAATTATATTTCTATTACAAATGTTTATAACTAAGGATACGTTTTAAAAGAAAATTTGTGCAAAATTTTGTGATCTTGGTTGGCAGATCTTTCAAGCAAAAACTAAAAAAGGGTTACAAAATATGGAGCATTATAAAATAGTCATTTATTTAATAAATTACTATTTGTATCTTAAAAGTAATCTGAATACAGCATATTACAACCTTAAATACATAATAAATATTTCATCCGAACTATGATGCAATATATGATATCTTCCCTTCAGCCATAATATTTCTATGAAATCGATATGGAAGTATGCAAAGTAGCATGACGAATTTCTGGATTTTTACAATGACTCACTATTTAGGTATTGCCAATTGAAAATAAGCAGCGTTAATTATAAGCATTTAATAGGTCAAATTTTGTCGTTACAAAAGGAACAATTTGGTTTTTCCTCAAGAGTCGTTAAGCAAACTTGGGGTCTCACTTTATCTTCCTTATCCAGATAAAGAGACAATGACTCATTGGCTAATATCCGGACTACGTAATCAGACGACCATCTGTTTTTGCCACACGTAAAAAAAATGTGTCAAGTCTTAACGTGAGTACAATACAACCGGGTCTACTGTGACTGTTCGCCTTATTTTTAATTCGCAAACAAGATTTCTTCGTGTAGGTACATATTGTGTGATTGTGTGTAATAAGCACTTTTGAACCGCTACACGTATAACACAATCCGGTTCCATTTTGGTAATCGCTATAACAGCAGTTACGGTACTTTCATTATCAAAGTCATTCCCGTCCAGTTGGCAATATTCAACAGTGTGAACATCTGTTTTTGTTTTCTTAAACGAGTATGTCTCTGAAATACGGTCAAGTACTGCACTGAGTGATTTGCCAGATGCTGCTTTCTCTAGTTTTCCATCTATTAACACAGCTGCTAATTCGATTACTGTGGGTCCGTTAATCTTAGTAGCAGTCAATGTGTGTGCCAGCGCACGTATTCGGCTGACCAAAGTGGGCCCATTGGGGAGTCGGCGACAAAGTTGAGGAGCTTTCACGCCATATAAGGGTGGCCGAGTGAGTAAACAAGCCACGGGACCATGTGACCACCGATGGATTATGTATTTAATTGCCACCTTCTCGAGCATATTGATGGCTGGAGATTTTTTAGGATGGAAATGTTTGGCTTTTAAAGGAAAGGAATTACGGCGCGTCTTTAATTTCTCGCTAATTAAACGCTGTCACCGTGGCTTTATAATGACGACAATTTATTAGCAATATTGGAATGAAAGTACAAGATATTAAAAAGGTTTCAGACTTGTACTGTTGTGAAGATTTCGTTTATGAATACTTTCGTTATAATTATGATTGAGTAGTGACCTATAAATTGAACTGTTACAGGGATATCAAAAAAGATATTATCAAAAACCGATTTTTGTAAGTTTAAAAAGTTTCACAAGAATCATCATGAAAATGAAATTGTTTTTTTAACAAAAGGCTCGATACACGAACGCATATAGAAGATAAAGCAATCATCAAGATCAAAATGGTATTCAAAAATGTCATGTAAGCAATGAAAAGCAAATATAAAAACCTTTACTGTAACAAAAATTAAAAGGGAATAGCCTCCAAATAGCATTCCAAAAAGTTTCAACAAATCATGACGCGCTACAAGAGTATTAAATGTGGTCATTATAGTCAGCTAACTACACATTTGCATGGCTTGTGCCAAAGAATCATTCGCTAAAATAATGCATTATCTTCTAGGCTACGTCACAATCGACAGACGAAAATATATGAACCTATGTACGGACGGCAGCAGATCAACCTACCCTAATCTGTCAAAAATTCTTAATGAAAGAGAACTCTATGTAAAGTGAATAAAGCTGAAAATTGGTTGTAGAAATATACCAGATTAGGGTAGTCTAATGTGCTGTCGACTGTACTATCATAGCCCCACCCAAACTATCAGACACGCACTAAACCTGTAATTCTTACAGAGTTTATTTATTCTACTGATGATACAGTCATTCACTTTTGTGACTACGATTGCATGATATTATGATAATGATATACATGTATGTGAACAAGCATCAGCTTTATTTCATTGCGCGTTATCATAGTGACTTAATGGAGCTATAATTTTAGACGAAGGCTTAATAAACTCATCGGGTAATAATTATGTTTGAGTAAATTAAATGTAATTATAGAGGATTGAGGTTCTGATTCAAGCCGTTTTATTTTAAAACGTATGACATGCTCTTACGGTTTTAGTAGACTAAAAGAAAAAAAAGTTATACATATCTTTAGACACAACAAAAATAAGATTGAATCCAATCAGTCGACTCGCTTTCATGAAATACGCTAACGCGCAATAGATTTGAAGTGAATGAAACTTATAAACGCGACAACACTCATGTAAAGTGTAAAATTTATTTATAACATCCAAGCACCGGCCGGTGGCATAGGAAATGATTTTCAACATTGATATTTTATAGAACAATAAAAATTCTCACCGCATCAACCAGTAGCCTTGAAAACCAAAACCATCAATCAAGAAGCCTTCATTATTGATAGCATTTATCAATTTGACGAGACATGAAACCAAATGGTCAACCTTGTAGGTTACATCAAGAGCGTATAGTTTGAAAAATCCTTTTCAAACTTGTCTCGGCGGACGTTGACGGGTGTCGAAACATTTGTAATGGACGTTCGAACAATACAGGCGGTATTGTGCCGGCAAATGAAACTTCCAAACAAAAACAAAGGCAGCTACATAATAGAGGCAGTTTGACGCAGGTGATCGGAGGGGCTGTCCGTCCGTCACTCCACTTATGCGCCTTTGATTAATGTATACGAATTTGACATGAACTAGTTTTTGGATGTCACAAGCGTATATAGATTTTATTTCTTCCACAAAACAAGTTTTAAGACGTTATATTAAAGACATAATAGTACAGAACGAGATATGATCTAGAATTCATCATTCGAGTGCAGGGAGCAAAAGAAAATATTAGAATTTTAGAAATAAACAAATAACGAATGCAAAAATGATGACAACTTAAAAAGTAACAATACCTATACTTATTTAATGGAATCTGAAGACGTCCGATATCAAACACGCTAAATTACACGTTCACCTAGATATCGTTACAAAATATGAGGGTTGAAAAGCCACAACGTTGTACTTATATCGTTAACAGGGTTTAATTTTACTATTTACTCGAGTTACTTCAACCGCAATAGTGATCATTCACTGCAGGTAATTCTAGCTACGCGAGACTCTCTATTACTGAGACAAGTAAATGTCCCGTATTACAACTGACATAGGATCTAAAATAGAAAACAATCAGACAAAATATTTATTTTAAAAAGTAGAAATGTATTCTTCATCAAATTAAAATGATTGGATCCTCCCATATACTTTTAGAATGTAAACAAAAAAATTATCTAGTTTCAATCTTTATAAGTCTTGCAATTTTGAAGTATAAAAATCATGACGTGTTGTATGTGATTTGAGCATTTGATTTTTAACTAAAAGTTTAAATCTCTAGACATTTTACATCTTCATTTGATTTCTAAGAACAATATTAAACTCGTCTGGTTCCATAATCTATAACACTCCATAAACACAATTCTATACGGAATTGGACAAGCATTCAATTAGTACTACATGGTCTAAGATCTGCATTTGATTAGACATTTTGTATTATTGTGATTGGACAATTTTCTCCCTAGAGCATTGTGACAGTTAACAACACGTACGCTTACTAGTACCAGTTAATGCAATGCAATGCGATCTCACTTCCATTGTCAACGCTAACAATGGCACAGCCTGCGTGTCGCTTTGGGTTATAATCCCTGTCTCCCGTATTCTATTCTAATTTTGTATGTAGGCTGCTGCAGTTAACTTTAAAGGCAACACTATCAACAACATAATTGGCTTTGTGATTAGTAACGCATAAGGAATACATTGTTTAATTCTTAATATTAAGTTTATCATTATCATAATTTATGTAACATTTTCAATTCGACCTTTGACTTTCGTAACATTTTTATTCAGGATTAAAGAAATCGCGACGCTGTATTTCGAAAAAGTTATGAATGTTAAAAATCCAGGCAAATGTTATGATATTAAAAAATATTCAAGAATTCAGACTGACTTGCGAATGCTATGATAAATGGCGGGCATAGCAAACTCAGCGTCAAAATCACTATCGTTCTTAAACTCACATTGCGGAAACGATTAGTTTCTTTCATCGCCGATGTTCCACTTGATATTTTGTAATTTAATGACTCGTACGCACCGGTTGTCATAATAACAAACTTGCGTGGCAGACGCACTGAACGTGCGATGTCTAGACGAAGAAATTACAAGGTGGTGCATTAATTACACTCGAAGCCGGTATTTGTAGCAGAAATGAGTGGGAATAATTTGGAATTTACTCGGGAAAACCGATTAATCAAATCATCTCAAATCCCCACGTGAAAATGTTAATCAATTACATGGTATCGATGTGACATATCGCTATGGAACGTGTTTTCGCCCAGTGGTCGCACGATACGAATAATGTCGAGATTTACTTTGTCTGCGTTTAATACATGAGGGTGAATTTAAAACAATGTAGTTTTAGAAGGAATATTCTCACGTTGAGCGACGATGCGTAAACGCCGCGCTACGGTTAGTTTGCGTTCGGCTGACTTACGTCGGCGAACTACAGAAACCTGAATCACGCAACCAATAAGCTAGCTATACATTACAAAGTTTAGCAAGCATGAAGAAAAATCACGAATTGAATTACGGAACAATTTGAACTTCATTTGAATCAGATGCAATATTATATAATATGTGTATTTTATTTTTGTCACCTATGAATATCCATTTCAATGTATTAAATCAAAAGATAGTATAAATAATAAAAGTGAAAGATTCCTATGGTTTTCTATGGTTAGATGTTTTTTGTTTAGAAATTATAACAAAACGTTACATACTAACGCAAAATTTCCTTTTTATGTAATTTGTATCGCATTAGGCAAATGGGTATCAGATATCAGAAAAAGGTCAACATAATAGTGGGAAATAACGCGACTCTGTTTTCTAAATATCGAGGGAACTATTGTTGCATTGTGTTTGCAGACACTAGTAAATTGTAGTCAAGATATACCTTCGTAGCTTGACAGATGAAATTAATAAGAAAAATAACCGGACGTCATTATCTACAAACATTAATGGCAATAAAATAAAACGAAGGTTAATTCGATTAGTCTAAATATGTTTGAAAAAAAAGACGTAAAGTAAGAGGTGAATAGGACAAAGTCGGAGGCAATGTTGTTAAGATAAACGTTTCGAGTATCTTTGAAGTACAAATAGAAAGCATCGCACTTGGAGATGATGAATGAGAACAAGATAATCGAGCAGTAGCATTAAGTCATATTGCCGGCGCAGTAGCTTCAGACAATAAAGCAGGGACCGACAGATGTATCGGCGCGTCCAGCGGCGTATCGCAGACGTATTTTGTCAGATCAAAGGAGGTTGCGGAGAAAATTGCTGACAACGGCGACGGGCGCGAAAATAGAACAGCGAGATTTCTCCCATTTTAATACAATATCGGCGAATTTAGAAAACACCGTTATCTACATTTACAAAATAATTTCACTGGCGGACTCAGCTAATAAATAATGCACATGTTTGGCCAGAAGGAATAGAGATCCTGTTAACAGCAACATTAAACTTTTTTAGTAATAGGTTTTCCGCGAATGTTATGTAAATTATTTTCCTACAACATAAAAGGTTTTTAGGTATATACAGAGCGTAATTGTTCAATTTGGAATGTAAAATATAAACAACACATCATTTTGTCTCTGTCCTCCAGGATCCTGGATCAATGTGCAGTGTTACTGCTACCGCTTGCAAGTACAATAAATTATGCATGACTATGGATGGTAATCTAAAAAGCGGATGTGCAGCTGGCGATGTTTACAAACATCAATTGATTGATTCTATTTTTATAATTTTTAAAGCATATTGCCTGCTTAATGGCGATATTAATACAAATATATTAGAAAAAATTCAATTTGTCCAGGTATCAGGCGGGACTCGAACCCACGTCCCTCGCTGTCCGGGCGAGTGCACTACCAACTATGCTACCGAGACCTTAGTGGACCCGTTGAATTTCTTCTAGTATTGATTTACGCTACGGCAGCGCCATCTCTTCAATGTTGCAGTAATTACTACTTACAACATCCGAAAGGAATACTTTTACAAGTATTTACCAATCTTTGAGAAGAGATTATTTATACATTATATTTTTATAATTTTTAAAGCATATTGCCTGCTTAATGGCGATATTAATACAAATATATTAGAAAAAATTCATTAGAAAAAATTCAATTTGTCCAGGTATCAGGCGGGACTCGAACCCACGTCCCTCGCTTTTTAAGCAGGCAATATGCTTTAAAAATTATAAAAATATAATGTATAAATAATCTCTTCTCAAAGATTGGTAAATACTTGTAAAAGTATTCCTTTCGGATGTTGTAAGTAGTAATTACTGCAACATTGAAGAGATGGCGCTGCCGTAGCGTAAATCAATACTAGAAGAAATTCAACGGGTCCACTAAGGTCTCGGTAGCATAGTTGGTAGTGCACTCGCCCGGACAGCGAGGGACGTGGGTTCGAGTCCCGCCTGATACCTGGACAAATTGAATTTTTTCTAATATATTTGTATTAATATCGCCATTAAGCAGGCAATATGCTTTAAAAATTATAAAAATATAATGTATAAATAATCTCTTCTCAAAGATTGGTAAATACTTGTAAAAGTATTCCTTTCGGATGTTGTAAGTAGTAATTACTGCAACATTGAAGAGATGGCGCTGCCGTAGCGTAAATCAATACTAGAAGAAATTCAACGGGTCCACTAAGGTCTCGGTAGCATAGTTGGTAGTGCACTCGCCCGGACAGCGAGGGACGTGGGTTCGAGTCCCGCCTGATACCTGGACAAATTGAATTTTTTCTAATATATTTGTATTAATATCGCCATTAAGCAGGCAATATGCTTTAAAAATTATAAAAATATAATGTATAAATAATCTCTTCTCAAAGATTGGTAAATACTTGTAAAAGTATTCCTTTCGGATGTTGTAAGTAGTAATTACTGCAACATTGAAGAGATGGCGCTGCCGTAGCGTAAATCAATACTAGAAGAAATTCAACGGGTCCACTAAGGTCTCGGTAGCATAGTTGGTAGTGCACTCGCCCGGACAGCGAGGGACGTGGGTTCGAGTCCCGCCTGATACCTGGACAAATTGAATTTTTTCTAATATATTTGTATTGATTGATTCTATAAAAGTCGTAAAAGATCACAAACAAATTGGTAATAAAAAATTAACTTTATGAATTTTCCAATTAAACTTGCAATAGAAATAACGTTTCTATTATTACTAAAATGTATTATGGTTTCTTTTAAATAAATAAGCCATTAGGTTTTATCAAATGAGCTGGAAATGACGTTTTATCTAAAAATCTGCTTATAAAAGTTAAAGTGGAGACAATGGATTCAATAATTGAAATCCATGAATGGTATACATAAAACTACAGCTATACATCATAAGAAAATGTTTGTTACTTACATTCGCTTTAGCAGCAAATACAACGATCGCATTGATTTCTTTTACATGCATTGCATTTAGTTGCATGTCACATTCATCAGTTTCGCAGGTTAGACTGCACTGTAACATAATTATTAGTATTAGGTACTTACTGTATACCGCACGTTTTCAATAGCATATTAAACCTAGATACGCATCTGTCAGACCTCATTGTTCAAAGCATTTTAATGATTTCTGGTAGGACACAAACATAACAATAACAAGAAAATTACAACATTAGAGTAACGCGTGGGATGCATGACTATAAATCTTCTTAGAAAAGTGACGAAATATAAACCTCTGACTCACTTTTTAATGAACACATGGTGCATAATGTAAGGATACAAGTCAATTCAGACGATGTGCATTGCAAAACACTAAATGCATATATCCCTGCCAGAAGCAGTACAGATATTGGTTACTTATTGCGAAACGTACTCAAAATGGAAACCAGTTGGAAATGTCAGCGCAGGGTGTCTATACAATTGTGATTGAAACCCTGTTATCTTGATATCTTAATCTATGTAGGATCGTAGGGTCTTCCACTTATGGTATTGGAATACTGATGAGGAACTAAAAGATGTGTGTAAATTCTAAACACCTGCTTTGTTGGCGATAAGACAAGTGTGAATCATGGTTCGATAGTTCATCTGATTCACTGCCTTCATTAAATTTTCATGACTAAAAAAATGATGCCTAGAGATTAAGTTACTAAATCCTGTAGGAGGCTGTATTGTACCGACACTTGTATCATAAGTTCAATTAATAAAAAATTAATAACACGAATCAACGAAAAAGAAATAAATATAACTTTAATATTACACACGAAAAAGAAATAAATAAAACTTTAATTATTTTGGTGACTTAATAAAAATACGAATGAAAATAATATGACTACCTCCAAAGTGTGTGAAAATATAAAACTGATTCTCGTAAACAGCATAAAGGTACATAAATCTCGCATCTTTCGCTACGGTTCAGTTTTCTCTTCCCCATATTGCCCCAAGATAAGGAGCATAAAATAAGACATGAAGTATTATAAAGCCTTAATGATATTTACGAGTTTACAAAATTTAATTCCATATTACGAACAGCCGCCGACAAGTATACGTACAATCGTTTAAAATTTTTATCAATTTTCCAATAACTGGTCTCGGAGGAACAGCTACTTTTACGGCAAGTTTCACGAAACTTAACGGCACCTTAAGTGCGTTCTTTGCGAAGTGCATGGGAACACAGTATAAAACAGTGCTCATAATAAGAAATCTTCACAAATAATTGAGAAGAATAGACCTGTAAACTGGCCGAGACTGCTTGCGGGAGAATGTGTGTTTTCGTACAGGCTGGACTTAGATTTACGGCACTATTTGTTAGTTAGAATTTACGCGTGTTCGACTCGAGTAAATAAGCGTGCCAGTTAAGAGCACCTAAATGTGTCGAATTTGAAACCGGACCAATGGGCGTGCGTTACGCGCTTGAGTTTTCAGAATGCAGGCCACGTCCCATACTATTTATTCTCTGAACACTGTCCGTCCGTGGTTGACGGTTCTTTTATTATAGCTATAAAACGATGGAGTAAACCAGAGATTTTCGCTGATTTATCGCCTAATATTTATTTTTCACGGTTTACGTACAGTTTCACAAATATAGAACGCGTAAATATGTGATGTGGAAACTATGGTTTCGTTTTAGTGTCGAATTACGACGCTAAAATTTGACATGCGCAGTTTTACTTTTATTGGTATTGTAAAACTTTCATTGATGTTCCAAAAGTTATACATAAGTAGGTAATGATTGTGCATTACTTTTAGTATTTCAAAAGACATTAGAAAGTAGGTACATGAAATATATACAAAAGTACAAAAGATTAGTGTCAGGAATGAGATATAAATGATCAATTTGGGAATAAACACAATATGGTGTAGAGATGCAAAGCTATAGGTGCTTTTGATAGAGTTCAAGGGACAATGAGCAAAGCTCGTCAAACGTCAACACCTACCACTTGTGGGCCGAACACGGTGTATTCAATGAGACAGGTAGGCGTGAATCATAAACATCAATAAGTTGCAGACAGAACAGTAGAAACTGGTAGGCGAGCGATCATAAAAATTTAAGAAACGAAAAAAAGTTGCTTAATGGGCATTCACACTCGAAATGGTCAAAAGATAGTCATTATAATTACAAATGAATTAGCATTCTTATCGCCGAACACCGAACAAGATTCTTAATATGGCCGCGATGATTAGATGAGATTCCTAAATATAAATGATAGATTATTTTTTATTTAGATGTTATTAATAAATAAATATAATTGATAAACTTGATCTTTGAGTGATTGTTTATAAAAATACTTTACAATACGTACGTACGATAAACTCTAGCCACGGATTTCTATTAGTGGCAGAATATTGTTATTCTTAATTTCATTTTAAAGGATTTAAAATTATTTGGGACGATTATCGTTTGATATTAAATAGTCCTACGATTAAAAGTATACCGTTAGCTAGCTAGAACTGCAGTAATTTATCCTAAGACAGCCATTTTGGCCCGATGGAAGCTTCGCCACGCTTCGTTAGTAATGATTTGTAGACAGAAGTTGCTGATCTTTTTGATGCGATACGAATATTTTCTATGGTAAAGCTATGACATGGTAATTCAGCAAGCGTAGTTATTAAAATAAAAGCCTGACCTGGTATTATTAAATAGTTCATTTTCTTCTAAGCACTAGAAACACGACTATAAGACATTTTCCTACAATCATGAATAGTTTAATTTGCATCTATATAAGCAAATGTTTTTTTTAAATCTGTTATCAGATAAATTTATGCCAAGTTCAAACCTAAATAAGTAAGTAAGTATAGGTTTTGAAAGTTTAATTTTTATTTTACATATCTAACGAACTATCCCACGGACACATTGCACTACGAGAAAACTAAGTGGACACAACAAATTGTTTAACAGCTCTGGTTCACAGCAAATATTTGCCGACATGAGCCAACTTCAGCAGCTTTTGGCACGTAGAGGCGACGAATAGCTGTCAGCTCGACCATTCATAACACACTCTTGATGTGGTCAGAGGCAACGCCCCTAACACACGCGATTATTGACGATTACAATGTTCGGTGTCGTTGCATTACCGGAACTTTCATCGTTATCTACACCTACTGTGAGTATTGGATAATCTTTATCTAAATTGTTAAATCTATCAAGTAGCTGTTACATTACCGGTACAATCATATCAGTTATATCACCTAACGTGACATTCATGTTGTAAATCTATTGGCTAATCCCAATTGATCTTTTTTGCGCTTCTTAGAAACGCTGCACGCTATTGGTTCAAGAATTTTGTACCGAAGTTCAATTCATAATAGAATAGAGTGTAAATATTTTTTATTAGTAACCCGTATATAAAATTATTTTGAAATATAAAACGAAGGTAATTTTAAATTGCAACATCCTCATACATACATATAGTCACGCCTTATTTCTGCAGGGGTAGTTAGATATAGCGAATCCTTCCAATTGCTACGATCTTGGCTCACAAGTTTCCACAATCATTCATCTATTCATGCATGCTTGTCGGTTTAGGGTAAATCTCACCTGACCTTTCTTCAAGACAATCTTTACGCTGGTCAAGGAATGTTCTTTCAAACCTTTCCCTTACAACAGCAACAGTTGAGTAGGTACCTACATGTAGGGTTGCCATCCGTCCGGGTTTCCCCGGATTTGTCCTAGTTTAGAGGGCATCCGGGGAAGGTTTCATTTGTAGACCGAGTTTTAAATAAAGGTGATTTATAACATTTTCAACTGTTTTTTATTACATTAAATATGTTAAAAAGATCTTGTTGACTTGTCCGGCTTTCGGACTCTAAAATCCGGGGTTTTCATGCGTCTTGTCCTGTTTTCCAAATTTTAGAGATGGCAACCCTACCTACATGCCTATCAGAACCCCTTGCAAAATTGTAAATACAAAGTTTGATTTACCTATTGATTCACAATCCCTCATCGGTTAGTCAAGTTATGACCACATATCACATTCTTGGTGTGATCGGTGATGCCACATCACGATTTCTCGTTTAAGTGTGTGTGCAAAAACATTGTATCTAATTTTATATACTATAGCATAGTTCTTCCCTTTTATGGAATCTCACACTAAAATATATGTATAATTTTGTTAGATCCCTAAAGTGTCTAATGGCTTCAATCGTCAAAAAAAATTCATGAAGTTCACAGTATTCTTGTACTTACCAGTTAAAAGTCAATGTTAAATGTTTTTGACGGCAGTTGCTCTATAATTTGACTGGCTTAATTCTGGACCATGGTGCATTGTACATTAACTTATCTAATGTTTTGTTTATCACTCTCCACGATATGTTTTCCTAATATTATAAGCAAGATAAAAATTATTAACTACGATAAAAATAGTTCTTACGTAAAGTTTTGTAATTACTATCTGAACCTTGCATTAAGTCGCACATTATGCAATGATTTAGTGTTGAACACTCCATCCACCCACGCGCGAAGCCTTTATGACAAGACCACAATAACATCGTTCATGATCAGAATAGGTAACAAATATAGGTTTTTATTGCTTAGTTTCACGTTTCCGTTCCAAGGTTACAGTACACAGTAATTGCTTGGACAATTAAAGGAAATTAATCAAGTATGTTCGCAACAGATGTGAAGTAGTAATCAAAGTATGAGGATAGCGCTTCAAGTTCTTACTGTGTATCTAATTTTAGTAATGTATTCAGTGTCCCTAACCCAGTATGAAATGGAATGGTGCTAGATTTACATTCCGATCCTGAGTGGAGTTACAATTTGCGCAAGTAACAGCGGACAGACAAATCTGTTTAATACTAATTGATATTACTACTAGGCTCTGTATTTTAATCAAATCAATCAAAATCAAAATATTCTTTATTCATGTAAACTTGTATCAAGTATTTATGAATCGTCAATTACAGAGTGACTCTACCACCGGTATCGGAATGCAGTCATCTGCCGAGAAGAACCGGCAAGAAACTCGACAGTTACTCTTTTTCATCGCCATGTTTGTTTACAATTTGTTTGTTACAATTACTGATTAGTTTTAGAATACCAAGCCATACAGTATAAAGTATAAGAATGAGACTATAATCGAGAAAAATCCGTGAGCCCTGGAAGACCAGTGCCCAAAGGTGGCACCTGCAGCACAAGTATGACGTATGTGCCAGCCATAATTTCACTCAACCATATTAGAGGGAATGTAACCACCCGACACATAACGCGCGATTTAGTTATTGCATGAGATTTCTACACTCAGAAAACAGATTTTAATGATTGTAAAAAAAGAACAGAAACGTAAAAATATAATTTACGCACTGACCACACACATTTGCCATAAATAATGTTTTTAGGATTGACGTCTTTATGGTTTTCATTTGTTTTCGTTTTAATGTTAGTTATTCTTACTAATACCGATAACTTTAATTGCCTATTTTTAAAATGTTTAATTATTTTTTTACGTAATGGGTAAAACATTTTATTAACTTTAATGTAAATTGATTCCACTGACAGTCATCTATTATTAAAAAACTTTAATAAACATATATCTTAAAATGTATTTACTGACGATGAAGTAAAAAATTGCTTACTATCTTTGTGTTTTTTTTTTGCAACATCTTCAGGCACAGGACGTTTGACGATGTTTAAGACTAGGAAGTGTTTGTATCTTTACCTACACTCGCTCCCGTTTTTTTGTTGGGGAATGAAGTTCAGCAGGTTAGTTTGATGATTTCACCTATTAGCACTTTTGTTATATTGGGAAGAAACATTGAATTTAAAAAATATATAATGTTCTGTTATTCGTCCCATTGTTTTCGGTATTTACGTTAAAGTATGAAGTACAGATACCGGCAAACTTCTTGAATACCGGGTCAGGATTGCGCAGAACACGAATTTTGACACGCCTGCGCGCTATTGGTCAGAAGCATACATCTGACCAATAGCGCGCGCAGGCGTTCGGAAGATTCGCGCGCGATTGGTCCGGCGCAAGTGCACATGCGCGAAATTTCCCCCCTCTCCGTCGACCGATATTCAACAAGTTTGCCGGTACCTGTACTACGTCACCGAGACTGTCTGCTTAGGTTAACAAGTGAGACGTAGAACAATTAGACAAGTCGTTAGATGTTATCACTATCAGATACGAATGAGTATAAAGTATACGCATTATGCCCTTAGACAGCTTTGG
The DNA here is from genome assembly GCA_949319885.1 of Mecyna flavalis. Lineage (NCBI taxonomy): Eukaryota > Metazoa > Arthropoda > Insecta > Lepidoptera > Crambidae > Mecyna > Mecyna flavalis. The sequence continues at coordinate 15,701,347 of OX439433.1, forward strand.
AGCGTTGCATCACATTTATACCCATATTGCGTTATTCACGCACAACTAGATACTTGATATGCGCCACGCTTGCCAGTGCCTAGCTACGGTACAGGAAAACTAAGGACAAAAATGTTAACTACTGGTTAATCATTAGTAAAAGTGCTTTTCAATGCATTTAGTGAAACTGTTCAAGCCTTAACGGCGGTCTAGACAGTGGTTTCCCTTATAAACTAGTGTTAAGGTTTTCAAAACTACTTATAAGGTTTTCTTTATCAGTCACGCACTGAGATAGCATACAAATTGATATTTCATGTGACATTATCGTTGATGTGATGGTACCTTTGCACTTTATAAATACCAGGTGGAGTAACAAGTCGCGTAAAAAGTATCAAATCATTGACCGAATAAAACAGGTGTTTATATCTACTGTCGCATCTGTTGTTTCAAATAGACATATACAATTATTATTGTTTTAAAAACAATCTTACCATTTCATTGTTTACTGCATCAAAGAAAGACTATTCTATTAGATTGTAACAATACGGTGTTGAAATTCTTTACAATTTACACCTCAGGAGTATTGAATTCCTCACCATTCCAATACCGGTTGCTGCGGTGCTTACCTGAAAATAATAAGCCATTGTTATTAAAATATTCAATAATAACAATATATTTTACCATCGGCTGTTGTTGGTTGACTATCTAGTCCCCGTTGTTCAGAGGAGACATGGCAACATTAATTAACATCCTAGAGGACGGTCAGCTGACGGCTGCACTGTATGGTCAACAGCACATCACGGTAAACACTTGCAGTTCGATAATAGCACTTATGCCCCCGACATAAGACCGGTACAAAGTCCAAATTGTATGATGTGTTTTTGACTGTACAATGCACATTTCGTCGTACGGTAATGGTTTGGTACTCAACTATTCCCGCCGTGTAAGAAAGTCAGAAGCTAATGGTTGGTGGGGTCGTGACCGTCCATGGTTCTCGGATCCCCACACGACTACATACGGTAGGTTTTCCAAGGGATTTTCGGTGTGTTAAACCTCCTCTCCTTCTTTTCAGGCATAGCAGAACTTTTAGGGCGCAGGACTAGTGTTTAGCACCCTTTTTTTTTATTTTCTATACTGGGAGAATCCAGCATCTACCCTAACCGCATCTGCAAAACCAGAAGATATATAACTATTGAAATTCTAGGTAATTGGTTGTATAAAAATCCAGTTACCGGAATTTTTTTAAAGTATTTAAGTTAGTTTGTGGTTTTACTAAGTAACAATATCGGACAACAGTTTGCGCCGACACATTGACCGTTAATGTCTTAACAAACATTTAATTATGATTTTCTATCAATTTGCAGTTAGTACTTTACTTATTAATTAATCTCATGAGTTCGATACATTCTTCTATAGTATTTCTGAAACTTTGTCATAATTCATGTTTATGTACCTAAAATATAGTATGTTCACCTCAATTGTCGCCATTAGTGATAGTTCTTTCCTGATTACGGTAATAGAGAAAACTAGTTTTTTTATAAGATGGCTTGTGAATTTAGTTATACTCAGTTTCCCTAGTTTACCTCCCGTGACTGAGTAGGTAAATATTTTTAAGTGTGTTTACCGATAATCTTGTGATGTATGCTTTTAATATATGTTAAATGGGAAATGTTTGCTAATATGAAAAATAATCACCATTTTAATGATATACAAATACTCTCCAACTAAGTTTAATTGTAGAAGAAAAAGCATCATTATCATAACAATGGCGACGGTAATGGCATAATGTGCTTAAACTTCTTAAACGAATTTCGATTTAGGTAAACTTCTCAAATGAATTTGGAGAAGACAATATTAAACGATGCAATATGACCAATGGACGACGGAAAATAAAAGCCTAAACAAACCATGTCGAATGAAATCACGAAGTTATTGTAGCTAGCATTGCCGGGTTCCGTTTGAATATCGTGGCACTCGTAACGTGCATACTAACACCCGATGTACTGTTACGAATAATGGCACAAAGCGGACAAAGTAGTCTTCAGATGACAAATATTAAGAAGTATAATGTCGTAAACTTACATTAACGTCTAAGAAAACGTATTCAGTTTACGTTTTCTTTCAACATGTTAACTGTCCCCGCGAGAAAACTAAACATTAAAACATTAGGCTGTTTCACCACTGTCAGGAAAGATGATGACCTAAGTTTTAAAATCGATGAATTAGGTAGCACTTTGAGATATTTGACAGATAAAATATTATCAGAAACTTGTAACAGTGGTGATGCTGGCTATCAATACTAAAACAGTGTTGTCTTCGTGTTTCGAAAATTCACAGTGGGCAAACAGGCCTTAGTTTAGTGGCCTTAGTTTGGTATTTATGATAACATGAGAAATCTTAAAAATGTTGGAAGCGTAAACGTTGTCGACTCATTCACATTAGCAAAAGTTGCTGTTAGCGACTATTGTTGGTTTAGTTGGCATATGACTAGCACTGTCGTAACAATTTGAGACACCACTTAGTATTTGTCTGGCAATGTCTACTACAAAGCAACTGGTACTTAGCCTGCCATCTGGGATTACACCACTGAACAGATTTCGTTAAAACAGTTAATTGACGAAATAAAAATTACGAAATATCGGTTGTTTATTTTAAAACTCAGTAGCCTAAGTTAATAGTCGCGACATTGGGAAAGCAGGCCGATTAAATCAAGAAGGTAGTTTAATAACATTTTAACTAGCAATCAGGTGTTTGTTACTTAATCACTTCGTAACAGATGAACGAGTTTGCCTAGTTATTTTATATGCGAAAAATGTTAAAGTAGGCCTACATAAGGGTGTTACCAGACCAATAGATCGACTGCAGATCGACGAGTTCGGTCAACGTGTCGATTTAAGTTGGTCGATGTATCTGGTTGATCGTCTGGTATGGGAGAGAATATCGATCGACGTCGACTAATCCATTCTATCATCGACTGATGCCGTCGATCGAGGATCGATCGATTGGTGAGGTAACACCACAGAGATCTATTGGACTAGAGGCCGCCAGTGTAGCTACTTCGCGTGCCCAGCTTCAGTCCATCGTACTGAATGTGCCGATTCTTAGCTTTAGTCCCGCGCGACCGTTCCCCTTGTTAGACGTCAGACGAAATAGCAAAAAATGACGATTTGTGCTATTTTAAGCTGCAAAAACAATACCAAAAAGATAACTCCACAAAACAAAGATGTTTCCTTTCATCGGTAAGTCATTTTGTTATCTGAATACGCGTAATTTATTTTAAAATGAATTATTTATCAATTTTGAGAAAACAATTATGTAAATAATGCTTAAGCCGCGTGAATCGCAATTTCGTAATACATTGCGTATTTTACACTGGCCTTCCAATTGTATTGCGTGCTTTATAAGCAATGAATATCAAACAAGGCGGTACTTTCGCATATCGTTTAAGTTTCGTGGCACAGGCGTTTTTAGTCAAATACAGCGTTTAGTGATGTTCGTTCTATGCAACATACACATAATGTATTAAAATCGATTAAAGGTACCTAGTCGATTTTGGAAGCAGGAATGATAATAGCCTAGGCTATTTGACAATGTGAAAAATAAAATCAAGCATAAAGTGACAATTAGGTTACATTAGGTACTGTCAACCTGCGTATAAATTAAGAAGAGTTTAAAAATGGATATTTATTAACATTATGTAGTTAAAAATAATAATTTATTTATTTATAAATTAGTAAATAAAAATCACGTCACGTGCCTCACGTCCTCGTTTACCTCCTTGCGCCTACTTGTGATTTTATGCTGTCTGTTTTAATAGCATTTTCCTATTTATCCATTGTTATTGTGATTTATTTGCAAAATTACACAAATTCGGTGAAGTACTTTTACTATGGAAAACGATTTCGTAAAAGCAAACAGCAGAAACCTGCCCCAAGTAGACGAAATCATGGTCGGCTTATTTTTCGAAAATAATTCCGATAAAAAATGTGAAAACAACAAAGTAAGTATAATAATCACTTTAGTGGTAACTTATACATCATAACAGAACTAACAGACGTTCATCTATCCGCCCCCCCCCCCCCGGCCGGTACCGCCGCGCAACCGCTATGTCCCTGCATTTTAAATCTGTAATATCTTCGAAAATATTCATTTACATTACATGATGTAAAGGGCCATATTGATCTATATTACATGCACAATTTATTTAAGGTACTTTATTGGATAAGGATTAATACTGTATTGCTTAAAATCACTTTTTCGTAAATAAGCTATTATTTTATCGTAATAAGTAAAGGAAAATGATTGTTGTGGGGTACCCCTAAGAGATAGACATATACCATCGCGGACTTTTTTGTAAAACTTTTTAAGGTGTACAAAACTGTAGTACATTATTTTGATCTATCTCGTAGGGTTTAGCCAGCGTTTGCAATGTAAGCGCAAAAAATGTGTTAATTTACGACCTCACATAAGAAACCTCTAAAATTATCAGTGTTTCTCTACTATATTATGCATGTTTTATACATATAAACTTTCCTCTTGAATCACTCTATCCATTAAAAAAAACCGCATCAAAATCCGTAGCGTAGTTTTAAAGATCTAAGCATACATAGGGACAGACAGACAGGGAGCGACTTTGTGTTTTATACTATGTAGTGATTTTTATAATCGAATCGAGAATCGAGACGAAGTGGGCGTGTCCCTACTTCTCATCACTAAATCGCGCTCGTTACGTCACAGTAGGTACAAAAAATATGGCACGGTCGGTTCTCATACAAATTGATGTACTTGCGGTCTCTAGTCCAATAGATCTCTGTGGGTAACACCCTAACACGTATCTTGCAAAGGTCTATATTAAGGCGATTGGATTTCTCAATTCCTGAAAATGGGCAATTGGTAAAGCCTACTCCTCATTAAATACTGGTCAGAAAGAATTGAAAAAAAATGTATGTTAAACATCAGTTCTTACACTACATTTGAAACACTGGATATTTCTTTAAGTCTTTATTTTGTACACTAAAAAAAATATCTACGAAACGTCGATTTTTATATTGAAATGCCTACTGCTCCTAAACGGCTATGTTATTTAGAAATTTTTTTACACAATCATATAAAAAATTTCTTAATCTTAAAATGCAACAATGCTTTTGTAAATCGAATAAATATTTTCTGTATAAATATCAAAATAAAGCAATTCCGAAAGAGTGGTTGCAGAGGGTGGCCTGTGCGGGCGCGGGCGGCAGTCGTCCGCTGGCGTTCAGACGGGAAGGCTGTGTCGCTCGCTGCAATTTTTTTATGACTGCTCACGCGTGTTTGTCCTTTGTTTGTGTGCGTATTTTTCGTGTCAGTGTGTTCAAAGAATAGTGCAGTCAGAGATAGGCAATACGATTGCGTTGTGATTTGGTGCGTGCGGGGACGGTGTATAATTATTAGTGTAAAAATATTTATAAACCTTGTTTTTAATACTACATGTTCGTAATATTTTATAATTTAGAAGTAATAAACAAGCAAAAACAAAATTAAAAACCACAGAGGAAGAAAATAAAAATGAAGAGATATGCAAAACATAAAAACATACAAATCTCAACATAATATCAAAAAGACAGCACAACGGAGCTGAAGGACAAAATAAAAAGCAGAAGATAATATATTATGTGCTATAGAAAATTTTAATAGTTAGTGTTTGAGAATTAAAGTTTACATAATTTTTAATTTACGTGTTTTACTTATTGATATCGGGACCTCTTAGTAATTTTAGTTTAGTCAGCACCCTCAGAAACCTAGAAATCACATCAAACTTCCCAAACTTTGTTAGCTTTTTTTTAAGCGGTGAATGCATTGTATTTAGGTTTAGGGGCCAGACGGAACTAATTTAGATTCCGTCTGCCCCCACTAGGGGCAGACGAAACGAAAAAGTTTCGACTGCCCTTACTGGTTATTTAGATGGGGAGGTAGGTAGCCTGTCCAATTACCATTGAATGCAAATATCTGAAGAGCGATGTATTTAATTTGTATTTGTATTTCAAAAAAGAAGAAGAGCAAATACATTTAATAAAATGTGTAAAAATTTCGGAAAACAAATGAATGTCGGGAAAACACTGTTTATTGATCTGAAGTTAAAAAGACAGGTGTAAACGATTTTCGACCTTATCGACATTTACCAAAATAACGGATTTTAATGAACCAGCAAAGATAGTCAACAAGCGTTTGCGAAAAAGCAACAAAATTTTGAATGTCAATAAGGTTGAAAATCGCTTGCACCTGTTTTTTTTCGTTCAAATCAATAGACAAACAATAAAAACAGGTGCAAGCAATTTTCGGCCTTATCGACATTTACCAAAATAACGGATTTTAATGAACCAGCAAAGATAGTCAACAAGCGTTTGCGAAAAAGCAACAAAATTTTGAATGTCAATAAGGTTGAAAATCGCTTGCACCTGTTTTTTTTTCGTTCAAATCAATAGACAAACAATAAAAACAGGTGCAAGCGATTTTCGACCTTATCGACATTTACCAAAATAACGGATTTTAATGAACCAGCAAAGATAGTCAACAAGAGTTTGCGAAAAAGCAACAAAATTTTGAATGTCAATAAGGTTGAAAATCGCTTGCACCTGTTTTTTTTCGTTCAAATCAATAGACAAACAATAAAAACAGGTGCAAGCGATTTTCGACCTTATCGACATTTACCAAAATAACGGATTTTAATGAACCAGCAAAGATAGTCAACAAGCGTTTGCGAAAAAGCAACAAAATTTTGAATGTCAATAAGGTTGAAAATCGCTTGCACCTGTTTTTTTTCGTTCAAATCAATAGACAAACAATAAAAACAGGTGCCAGCGATTTTCGACCTTATCGACATTTACCAAAATAACGGATTTTAATTAACCAGCAAAGTTAATCAACGAGCGTTTGCTATATTTTTTTTTATTGAACGAGGACAAGGAAAGTATTGTGCGTTCAATGGTTCACACGGTACTATAGGCATCTACTGGGGTAGCTAGTAGCTACCTACCTACCTATCCAAATAACCAGTAGGGGCAGTCGAAATCTTTTAGTTACGTCTGCCCCTAGTAATCCGAGCAACTCATGTCATCCCAGTGTCCACCAGTGGGGGCCAACGAGAAGATTTCAGTAGCGTTGGTGTCCCCACTGGTGGACAAGTAGTTACAAGTTTAAATGTATTGGCTAAAATACATTATCTGCATACGTACTCGTTTAAGTACTTGGGATGCACCATCACCGATACAAACCGCAGGGAGGACGAAGTAAACACTCGCGTAGTTAGTGCCCTGAGATGTTCCGCCGCCCTCCATAAGGTGTTAGTGTCTAAGTTACTAAACAGAGCCACAAAGATTCGCGTCTACAAGACAGTCATTAGGCCGATCTTAATGTACGGGTGTGAAACGTGGACACTGACACTGAAGGAGGAAAGTAAACTTCTGGTGGCGGAACGGAAGATATTCCGCAAGATTCTGGGACCAACCAAAGGAGAAGATGGGTGTTGGAGGCCCAGGTTCAACCAGGAGATCGAAGACCTGATAGCCGAGCCGAACATTATGGGGGAAATAACATCATCCCGACTACGCTGGCTCGGACACGTGGAGAGAATGGGGGAAGATCGAGCTGCCAAAAGAGCTTATCTGGGACGACCAACAGGACGCCGTCCTGTGGGTCGTCCGAGATATCGCTGGAGGGACGAAGTCGCCAAGGACCTCAAGGCACTAAACGTGCATGATTGGGCGGAATTGGCACAGGACCGAAGAAAATGGCGAGCTTTGACGTCGGAGGCCAAGACCCATTTCGGATCGCTGAGCCAGCGTAGTAAGTAGTAAGTAGTAAGTAAGTATACGTACTCGTATATATTTATATAATTATATATATTTTTATGCATAATTATTCCATAGACATCCTCTTATAATCACAATCACATCTTATGATGCATTTTAAAAGTAGAACCAATCACATTATTCTATTAGGCTCTGATAATAATTATAGTAGTGTACAAAAGTGCGCTTCTGTACGCTACGCCCGTGCATTCTTTGATAAGTGTTTTCGTGCGGGGTGCGCGGTTACGGCGCGGGGAGATAGACTCAAACGTCCAAGGTCGTTGAGAACTATAATCGCCTTAATTAAGACCGACGAAAGCCACCAAGTGGAGCCCTTATTGAATAAACATGTATTAAAGCATACCTATAATACAGAAGAAGTTTAAAAAATGTTACGTTACGTTTGTTATAAAGAGGATAAGGTTTTTATTACATTGTTTATGACTTAAATGTTTCGTATTCGATGTACTTACTAATTTTTTTGCGAACTTTTGCATGCTTACTAAAATACGAGTGTTCTTATAATAACGTAAGCATAGGCCTAATACTACATGTATGATAAAAGCCGCAACGTAGGACTATTTAAACTTAATTTCTCTTTAATTCAACTGATACCTTATAATTTCTAATAGATGCCAAAAACTTTTTTTTCAATTTCTTTACCGGTTAAAGATTATATAAAATGCTATAATCAGGCCGCATCTTGACGATTTAAAGGCCTTAAGAAAGCGACGTCTTGAATTAATGGCTCATAAGAATCTGTTCCACAAAGAAAATTTCATTTTAAGCCGATCTAAGTGGTTGTCGATTCGTTAAGTCTGAAATAGCTGTCCCTATATCCCGGAGAGCATTAGCGAGTCTTTTGGCACGGCACGCACTCTCACACAGGAACATTGGAATAAGCCGAACATACCTCGGTTAATAGCTTTGTTTGTGACGGACATACTGCGAGGTGGTGAAGAGACGTTTCGTCACGACGGAACGAAAAGTCGATTTACAGAATTTTTAGCACTCACGTTTCTTACGTTTAGTACAATAAAAGTCATGTGAAAAGTGCTTTACTGTCCCGATATTAAGGTTTAATTGCTTAAAGTGTTAAATGAATTGCAGGAAATATATTTGACTATCGTATCACTTACTTTTTAGTATTTTCCTGGCAATGTTTTTCATATTTTCCCATCGTTTAATAAACCTTCCCTGGACTTCCATTCAGAAATATTTCCAGACTAAAATTAGTCAAATCGGTTCTACCGTTCTCAAGTTATAGCGAGACTAACGAACAGCATTATTTTTTTTATAAAGATTAAATTTTAATGATAATAGTAACATTTCTAACCAATCTTTAAACGGACGAAATATATTGCCCCGCACGCTATATGCCGAAAAACTTTATTTATTTTGGCATTTAACAAGAGTGCCCGCACTAGATCGGCGTTGGCCAAGTTCCCAATAGATAATATAATTCAACCAGACACTATGAAATAATTTTGCAATACTATCCACACAAAGCATTATTTAAGATGTCGATATAAAATTAGAACAATTAGCGAGTACGCACTCTATAATTTTATTATTATTTATACCATCGTTATTTCGCCTCGACTTTAATTGTGCGATGAAATTCAACATTTGTTAATCTGTCTTTATGTTCAAATAGAATTAAAAGCTCTATTAAACGCGCTATTTTAGAAGTAAAAGCTGTTGACACGGATTGTATTTAAGCACGAATGTATTTGTCAGTTGTATTTAATAATTATATTTACCATTTGCTCACAGTGGTGTTAATTTTCACCATTTTTTTTACTTTGAAATGCATTACCAAGAGCTCGGCTTCTAATGCTGTTAGAAAATTGCGTGTATAATTTTTTAACACCCAAACGGATGTCGGATTCTTACCGACTGCAAAATATATCTCAATTCAAGAAAATGTGGTGGTCAACAGGTTAACAATAAGGAATTTCTGTAAGATACTAAATTCTATGCACAAAGTGCACTGTCTGACTACCTGATACCTAATCCATTACGTAAAGGATAATCATGATTAGACAATCAACTTCCTATTCGCTTCACAATGGATCTCGATCCAGTGTATGCAAATTTTACCAAGGTACAGTCAACAGCACATCACGGTAAACACTTGCAGTTCGATAATAGCACTTATGCCCCCGACATAAGAGCGGTACAAAGTCCAAAGTGTTACGTCTGACGTGCTTTTGACTGTACAAATACTCAATGATCACGTTAAGAATTTCATTCTTGGAAGGACGTGTACAATGAAGTTCGTGCTACTGGACAATGAATTCGGTTAATAAATTGGGTTGAAACAATCTGCATATAAATTTCATCAAAACCTTTCACGCAATTAAATTATTTATTTATCGTCTTCTTGTCACTAGTTATTACATCTCTTGCAATTTAATTAAGCACATACAGTTAATTAAATTTTCCTTATCTGTAACTGGTCTTGGTTGGGCTTTCAACAATGATTTACAAGTGAGATATGTAATCATTCATATGCCATAGTCAATCTGGTTTAAAATGTCACGTCTCAATCAGACGGACAAAATAACCCTCTTACTTTAATTTTATAATCAGGAAATTGGAGAATATAGCATAAAATTGATTTTGTGCATTAAAGCAATAGTTAAAGCCTGTGTAACTGATACTATTATATTTTTATGTAACGTCAGTTGACAATCTGGCAAGTATTTTACCTGATGTTAAGCGCATTATTCATTTCTCCTTCCTTTAAGTACCAACACAGAATTAGCTACCTCGCATTGCACTATGCAGTGACTAAAAGCATCTGTCCAAAGCATTGCAAATCTTCGATATTGATTCCTAATTACGTCAATATAGATCCCGCATCTAAATTAGTTTTGTGTCTAGATGTTCAGGACCCTAGCAATCTGTATCTGGTACTCATAGTAAAGTGGTTGCCCTAGATTGAAACCAGATTGTTGAGTATTGTCGGGTCTAATGGAAATATGGTAAATCAAATAAATTGTCTTTTATAAAATATAAAGATTTTATTTTTCAAACGTCACTATGCAACAGAGTTTTAAACTAATAATACATTAAGCGTTTACTTAAGCCAAAGCCATAATCCATTCCGGTTCCGTATAACGCCAACGAAACCTCAAACGTCAAGACGTCATCTCATCTGACAGGTACACTATAGGCGCACTTTTATTGATTATAAGGGCAAAGGATTACATCGGACCACCCACAGGGGGCACATCAATTACTAATTGAACTTAGACACCATTGTCCACAACACATTGTGTTATGAGAACCAAGAAATATATCCGATCATTTTTTATATCAAGTACAAGTATATGTCATTTGGACAAGGTTTCTATATTTCATTTCAAACTTAGTATGATAATTGTGGAATTGATTATTATGGATGCAGAATCTATTACTGTATAAGTACCTACATAATGACACTAAAATAATGTCATTCTTATATACAGCTAGAATTTGAGAACTTACATAAGCTGTATTTAATGTCATTAAAGTCCATGTTAATCGATTACTTGAAACATTGTTCTAACGAATCAACCATAACAATATTTATTACTTAATCTCAATACCTGTACACACACTCAATATTTATACTTACCTTCTATTCTTCTATCTTCTATGCTTAGTCGTCTCGTATCTAATAGCGACAAGCAAAAAGCTTTGTATCGTTGTTTCCAAGAGTAATACCAACTTTATATTCGATAATAAATATCAAGTAACTTTAGAACAACTTTCTGGAGCAATAATCCAGAGAGCCCAAAAAAACTAGAATCAGTTTGCTATTTTATATTGAATATATTGAACCTTTAGACAAATTCTAACAATATGGTTAAGACATATCCTGGAAAAACCGAGTAAAAAACAAGCAACCCGGATGGTATAGACAAATCACAGTTAGGTAATGATGATGACGGATTTAACAACGTACCTATTGTAGAATTCAATAGTATGACAAGAAAGGAATTAACTTATGTTCTACAATTAGTTACGGAAGCGTCAAAGCGTGGACCGCAAACGGGTGTTTAATGACAAGAGATCCATCAAATACTCGTTGCATTATAAACAGTAGTCAATTTGCGCTTTCGTGAAGAAACAAGTTTAGCTCGGCTTTGAAAGCCTTACTTTTTTATCCAAAAGGAATACCATGATTTTGAGTTTAAAGCGAACATAATCAAATTTAAGAAATCAGCAAGATTTGATTTTGGACTTTGAATTAGCGAGTACGAGTATATAGCCATTCTAAATTACTCGCACTCGCTCAATGAAACGTAAAGAAAGAAACATATGTAATGTTATACAGGGGAATTCTCACGTTCGTCTTGATGACTGTCTCGGAGGCGTAATGGTTAAAGGCATTACAGATATCAATGTTGGGTGTGGATTTGCAGGATTCCCACATCCGGAAATCTATTTTTTTTATGGGCTAGTGAAAATTTGGTGCCATTATTAAAAGTCTATTATATTCTAGACAGTAGCCATGTTCCATATGAGCAAAGTTGTAAAAGGCAAAAACGTCGTGAAATTTCATATTAAACTAATCGCCGTTGCTTAAACGGTGTGATGTGGGTGGCCGCACAACATGTTGTTATGTCATCTGCTTATTTATAGCCATGAACATTCGTAACTACGGAACAGAAGTAGATAATGTACACAAAATCCTCAAGTGCGTACTTAAAAACCAGAGGAATTATAATTAAAACAGATCTGGGGTTTAGTACACCACTTCAGTTTGTTCGCGTGGATTACCTTTGCGTTCTGCTAGTTGTTTAAGTAGTCCGACGATGAAACAACGAAAGGTCAGTTGCTACCAACGTAATGATAGGTTTGTTCCGTTGATAACATAATTACATAATTTTGTGTATTAACAACTGTTTTGATCTCTAAACAAGACGCCAATTTGCTTAATGCAGATTAAGGCGATCTTCAAATTTGACCATTATAGAAATTGTTAATCCCCAACATACGTAATTATATGTAGTATTTTTTTGTTAGCAAAGAATATTTCAGCTCTTTAATAGTACAATACATAATGTTTTGGGATAAGTTTAGAGAGACAAACGAAATGGAATGACAACCATAACATTTTGCGTCTGTTAGGGACTTTGTAAAGTATTACACTTTATTCTACATTATATTTCTACATTACATTTAAGTTACTGTTTTGCCCCGTATATGTTTTTTTATATTGTTTAATCATCATTACGCTATTGTCTTTTTTGTAATTGAGTTGTATATTGCCTGTTCTAATGTCCCGGTAATGAATGCTTCACATATGCATATATTTCTCAAGGTTGTTTATATCTTTGTGATATTTCGTACGACCCATTTAACTAGAAGGATATGTTTTGCTCCTCGTCTTATCGACCATCTACGGTTTCAAATACCTAAGTTTCGATCGGTAATAACGCTTAAGTTTTTAGACTGAAAAACTTAAATTTGTTTCGTATATTTTGCTAGTAGTTGTTCACGCGATGTAGCCTCAAACTTGTCCATTAATTATATTAATGGCACATGCTAATCTGGCGCTAGTATTTTACTAGCCTCAGGCTTTTCACAAGCCTGGTTTTGAAGAATGGTATCGCAATACCAACCAGGATAAACGAGTTCATTAAGTCTCCGAAGTTTAGTGAAAAGTCATAATAATGTTACGGACAGTAGGGTTCCTTAAATTTAATATGGATTGCAACATATTTTGCAGCACATGACCTTTCAATGAATGTTGGTAACCTGCAATTTGGGAATTAAGTATGCAATAAATATTGTAATGAATGAATGTAAATATAATAAAAAGAACGACAGTTACAACTCCTACACTATTCGGGACTATGGTTACGAAACCAAAGCACAACATGACGACACTTCCTAAGCACACTCTTATGAATAAGTGGTAGGTACCACCTACATACAGGCACGATAATCTTAATATCGAAGGTGAATCGGTCGCCCACGTGGGGACAGTCATCAAGTCGGATCTAACAAAGGTAGCCGATTCGCTGGCCGATTCAGCCAGGCCGCCCATAATGACGAATATGGACATTTATGTACTAAGCTGTGTAGGAGGCATATAGAACCCGGCCCCTGTCCTTATACGGTGTTGTAGGTAGTTCTATGAGGTAAAATGTTATTTTGTTCATTAAGATTATAGCGTACACCATTAAAAGTACAAATAGAACTACTTCCTTTGACGTAATACTTCCATTAAAAAGTATTTTAGCTGTCCGCTGTACACTCGGTAGCTTGTGGTAGGCTGTGAGAATGCGCTTCTAATCTTACTATTGTCTTTTAGGACCACTGGTCATCGATAAAACAATGGTTTTATCATACCATTTTATCAGGGTTGTTATTGTGACCAACTAAAACGAATTTAAATATCTCTGGACATTTTAAATACCATGATAAAATTAAGTTTTCGTTGAATATGAGTGAATGATTTACATAGCTTGTTCACCATGACTAACATTTTACATATTAACTATATTTAATAATACACAATAACAGATAAATTATTACGACCCTATCTGTTAGTAAAATTGGCACCTTATGATGAAAACTTTGCCTTATTTAAAAGCCAGGTCACAGTTTAACAAACTGTGGCCAGGTTGTCTAGTTAGTCTTATCGCAAAATATATTTATGCTTCTGGAAATAGCTTTTTGTTGTCTACTAATTTCATGTAGAATAAGACCACTATAATAATCTTCAGTTACAACACATTTCATGATGTATGTGACATTAAAATATTCACAAAGCTTAAAAGAATGCAGTTAAAAGAAGGTTAAACAACAAACAACACTAATCATTCAATATTTCCCACAAATTTCAAACTACACACTTTATCAAATGATGAATTCCTTACAAACATCTTCTTACAATATGTTTGGCAAAGGCGTACAAGCTTTGGCCGTTTCCCAGACAAACGCTTTCACATAAAATACTATTTAATAAATCAAGTCTCTCTCTCAGTTTATACAAAATTGTAAATACCACTAGAGATAACGTGACACACACATACACACACATGGGTGACGTTATTTTAATAAAAATGGAAACCATGTTACATGTAATATTTAACCCTTCAAGCGTCACCAACGAATCCAGTGTTGAAATAGGTAATTTGGCGACGTAACATTTATCATCAAACGTTTCAACTTCGATATTGTTGCGAAACAACTGGATAATTTTCAATACATCATCTGTCAAATAGATTGGCGCAGTAATAGTAAATGTTTGGTGTCACTCGGTTACAAGGGGCTGTATTTTACGAAACATATGGCCTATTGTGTCTATCCTAGTGACAAATCGTGACGGCTACATATGCAAAAGGATGAAATATGGCAAGTATACAAGGAATTATATGTAAATAAACAGATAAGCTTTCATGTTTGTAATTAACATAATAAAAAGATAAGATTTTATATAACACTTACCTATATCCCGCACAGAATAGTATGTAAATTGTCATAGTATTTTAAAAGGTGCAAGAAGACGCCTGGGCTTGCCAAGAATAACCCAAATAGATTAATTGTAACCAGAACAGAAGCACATTGTTTTAAAGATTTAAATAACTCGTTTGACAAAAAAATTGGGTTAGTAGTCGATTCGCACGAACGAATTTTAATCGCGTGCGAGTCGACCCCTTTAAGAATTGAAAGTAGGCGATTCGCACTTTTGCAATATTATGTGCATAAAAAAAAACAAAGCACAGTCGTGTACAGGAAATATTTATAATATTTTTAATATATTCCTTGTCTATATATCTTACAGCATTCAGAATCAATTAAATTTCAAATGTTATATTTTTTTCGGACATAAAACATGTTAAATTATAAACTAATATCATTAAGCGTTAAATTTTATTTGATAACTTTAATATTAAAAAGACACCAAAAATTAGAAACGAATATGTATTGCTTGTCTGTTTTTTTTACAACTTATACGAATACTTTGATAATTTTATCATAACATTTTATTTATTTACGTACAATTTCTTTTTTTAATATTCGTGCCAGCGAGTGAGGTAATTACTTTTAGTTTGTAAGAGAGCGGACATACTTATTTGATGAGTCATAGAAACCAAAGGATACCGATAGGCGATTTACACACTAAGTATAATATAAGAAATACAAATACAATGGATTTCGGGTATAACGACGATGAAGGGACCACTGTTATTTCGTCGTTACATCCGGATGTCGTTACAGGCAAAGGCAAAAAGATACAGACGGCTGCTATTTTGAATATCAATTTGTAACTGAACCATTTTAACTTGAAAACATACACGCTTACCTGCCTAATTACCTAGCTAATATCTATAAACAAAAAGTAAAGTTTGCTGGCCATCTGTGTGATGTGAGAGCTCTAATAAAAACAATGTATAGGTAACGGCAGACTTGCTGAACATCGGTCGACGAAGAAGGGGAAAGTTCGCGAATGTGCACTTGTGCGTGCAATAGCGCACGCGAATCTCCCGTCATTAGTCAGAGGTATACTTCTGACCAATAGCGCGCAGGCGTATCAAAATTCATGTTCTGTGCAATCCCCACCCGATATTCAATAAGTTTGCCGGTACCTGTACCTGTCTTACAAACTAACATGGTAATTGGATATAAAGTTCACTCGCTGGCGCAAATATTAAAAAGAATTGTAAGTGAATTATTAGAAACGTATTACGTAAAGCGTGTAATAAATAGCGCTCTCATGCTTATAATACTGCAGGGTGCGGGGTGAAACGTAATATCCTGCTCCCCACCCCCCTAGCTGTTAGCTAGAAGCACGGCGGCAATAAGCCGACCAAAGCTCAAGTCGGTATCCTTTGGTTTCTATGACTCATCAAATAAGTATGTCCGGGGCGAGAGCTCTGATCAAAACAATGTACCGCTCTTAAAAACTAAAAGTAATTATCTCACTCGCTGGCGCGAATATTAAAAAAAGAAATTGTACGTGAATAAATAAAATGTTATGATAAAATTATCAAAGTATTCGTATAAGTTGTAAAAAAAACAGACAAACAATACATATTCGTTTCCAATTTTTGGTGTCATTTAAATATTAATGTTATCAAATAAAATTTAATGCTTAATGATATTAGTTTACAATTTAACATGTTTCCTGTCAGAAAAAAATATAACATTTGAAATTTAATTGATTCTGTATGCTGTCAGATACAATAGACAAGGAATAATATGTTAATAATATTAAAAATATTATAAAGATTTCCTGTACACGACTGTACTTTGATTGTTTTTTATGCACATACTGCAAAAGTGCGAATCGCCTACTATCAATTCTCAAAGGGGTCGACTCGCACGCGATTAAATTTCGTTCGTGCGAATCGACTACTAAAAATAATATTATTTTTGAAAGTTGTCGATTCGCACTTTAGTGCGAATTATTTTCGTGCGAATCGACTACTAACCCAAAAAATTATGTGTAACAATATGGTTTCATAAATACCTAGACCATAATTACTCACAAAATACCAAATATGTATCGTCAGTCGTAGATAAAAGATCAGTAGCTAACAAGGCCGAGCATTGTCACTAATGTTTACACTAAACAGGCAACAGATGATGTTTTTAATTTCAATAGCTATTTGCACTGCTTGTTTGTAAGCATTCGTGTTTGATAAATCAGATATTTACAGAGTTGCTCAGATATAAACTAACAGTAACCTTAGCCACACCTATGCCGTGTCACGAAAAGATATAATCCTTCATTATACTATTCCCGATTAGATCGATTTTCGTATTAACATTTATTAAAATACCAAATAATACTTTTCCATTACCAAAGTATCAGTTTGGGTATTCGTCTGGTTAAGTGTCCTGGTTACCATAACAATATGATTCACTTAACAATGTGTGCACAGTTGGTAATTATTCCGACGTTTTTACACTTATTATCTTCAAGTAATTCTAAAATTTCACAATCAGCTTCGCGGATGAGCTCACTTAATTCAATACTCATTGCTCGTATTGCTGAAGTAGGTAAATTACAGTCGTTTAGCACAAAGAGCGGTTGATGATCAACGCTAACACCTACCATGCCCCTGTAATGTGAGATGTCTGCAACCGCTCCGACTGCCGACACACTTAGAGATGCTGTAAACAATCGAATTCCTAATATAGATTTTATTGCCAGAGCAATTGAATTCAATGTCGAAGTAACTGATCCAACAATGCCCTTTGTAGACTGCCCCAGTTTCAAAGTAAATCTTAATGATACAGGCCTTAGGTTTAACATAGATTTAGCAGATTTAATCAAAGGAGTTTTCATATTCCGCAAAGGATTTGTGGTTGAAGCCACAATAGAAACGGAACGGTTATTTTGTTGTTACGGATTATTTTATGACTTGATTGCAATGCAAAGCTGAGACCGCAAATTTTAGTACTTACATTTGATTTCAATTAAGTAAACGCAGTAAAGGTTTAAAGGTAATTCGTTGATTTGATACAAGGCTACCTAAGAAATCATCAATTTTCAGCGATTTTTTGATGTCTTATTGTTTAAAACTGTTCGCGAATGTGTTAAATGTTTTATCGCAGTATAAATAGGTAAAATAAGTTTAACCAAAATTTGCGAACGAGTGAAAATGTAAATGAACTAAAACATATCCACATTGAGTAGTTCTGTGGCAAGAACGACTATGTCAAAACGGAAAGTAACTCTATTTTCCACTTTAAATTCCCGTGTTGAACATTTTGCAAGTGCCGCCACTTGAGTAAAACATCATTTGCCATTGAATTTCTTAATGCCTATAAGTAGTTAGAGGCAAAGTAGAACGACGGCAGGAAGCAAGAGAAACTAAGTAAAAAACTTAAGCCTACGCATTATGAAGGACAGGAAAAAAGGAAAAAGCAACTAACGGTCATCCCTTTGTCTTCGTGAGTAGAAGAAATCATTGTGCAACGCGAGAATTGTTTCACAAGAGTACAATGAATGAAGTACCAATAACTACAATCTTATGCGTTTTTGTTAGTTCTAGACACAAGCACGCTTGAATAAGTACCATAGTACAACAATACAAGTAGGTTTTTTAAGGCACATTTTAATTTTTATCGTTAATATCATTCGCGTATTGTTTTACTGTTCGCATTATTGGCGCAAATATTGACAAGGAAACATAACTTTAAAATCGTAAATTAATACAAATAATATCTGACATATTGTTATTTGATACATCTGAGTATTTATGAATGTTCTAACGTCTAAAACAATATCGTTATTTAGTTACTTTAAACAATTGAATATGAAAACATTTAACTCTTCCATTTATATTAAACCAATAATAAAGTTCAATTTACCTGTTATGCGCGCCATAACAATTCTCGTAAATTGTGACGATACATTTAATGAAATCAGAGTTTTGTGTAATACTTTTCCTGAAAACGGGTTCAGGACATCACGAAAACAACTAACTGCATGATGGAAGCGTTTTGTTTTTTTAACAAATAATAAACAATGAAAAGCGAACGGTAAAACATGATAAAATAGATATAATTATAGCTCTCGACATCTAACAATCATTTTAGTGAACGCAAAATCATTTAGTAATAATTGAATGAATAATACATTTCGAGAGTGAAGAGATCGACGCAAAAACAACATCACACGTTTTTTATAAGGTCTTTGGAGATTACCTCATTCTAACAACTGGCGCTCCCCACACATGACGTCAGCTTACAAAGAACCCTGTATCATAATAAAAGTCCCTTGCATAACAAAAATGAACCTGCAGTCTTAACAAAACGACACCTGTTCTCGCACGGTGTTGCTATCTCGATTATTAACCGATGCAGGTATTTGAACGATTATAAAAGGATGTTGTCCGTTTCTTCTTGATATTTATCCGTCTTATCTTCTTGCACTTTAGATTAATAACCGACTTCTATACGTTTAAAGAGATCTACATGATTTGCTAAAACATCGTTCCTTCAACATTGAATTCATACTTTTAATCTTCTATAGTAAAACTTTGCAAGCGCATAACACATGGCTAACTTTTGATTATTATTTATTCGAATTTACAACGAGTTATTTTAGAAGCGTTTGCTGATAGAATATAAACAACCCCGAGTGACCCAACTTATAAGACGTAAGCTAAACTGTTTGTTTACATTATTACTAATCTTTTTAGCATCCGAAAAGTGATGTCATGCCTACAGTCGCATGGAAGCATGTTCTTACATCGACTTTGAATGATGTGTATATGAAGTTATATCAAATCATGCAAGGTTTTCTATTTTAATCAATGACAATAATGCATAATTTTTTATACATACATTTCATTAAAGCTTTGTAAGTCAAACCACAACTGATAAATTATTCATCAAACTACAGATATGTAATAATACATATCTTGGACTAAAATCTTGGCATCTATGAAATGCCTGTGTTATTTTTGTTGAAGATTCAGAAATAATTTTATGAGAGCGATGTGAACCATTCGAATGCGCTGTCTAAATCGCAAGTTCAAGGCAGATTAAAAGCCGACAGTCTGGTTAGCGTCTCTATAGTTCTTATGTCGACGACACAAAGTTTAGACTCGCTACTGTAGCCTCGGATCGTTTACGATAAACGTTTCAAAACTGCAATCACATTGTTACGTGGCGGTGGACGGCAACAACCTGATTGTACCGTTAAACGTGGCGCGCAGAACTGACCTAGTACCGGGAAAGCTATCAGGGACAGCAGAGTCCGTTTCGTGAGCCCAATATCTCGATCAATCATCTTTATAGTGAATTAATACAACCTACATCGAAATCTTTAAAATTCCTCGAAGTGGCTCGCTAGTCACACAATCACGATAAAATCGCCGAGAAATCAAATCGCTGATGTCATACCACGCACGCCACAGGACGTCTCCTAATGGTCCTTTTGCTACATCCACAAGCATTTAGTTGTATAGTTTTATTATGACTAAACTAAGACACGGTCAGTAGAGTGTCATATCATTCGTTCTTAATGAACACTAATTTGATGCAAGTGGAACTGATTCAATTGCTATCATCCATCTAGAAATGGCATTGACCTTTGTCGAAACAAATTGTATCAGTTGGCTCGTCGAATGTATTTCGGTGTCTCATTCAAATGAATGAAATATTGTATGCAATCGGTCTCGGAACATTCAGTTTCGTTCCAATAATCATATGAAGATGTTAAGCCGCGATTAAGAGTATTCTTATAATAATTGTGTTTATTCTCAATTTCCCAATATATTTTCCATGCAGATTCATATTATTTAAATAAGCTGCATTTTTATTTACTAACGAAAGCAATCAATTTGATACTGACTGGGTGAAAAGGAGAGTGTGGTGTATTTATAGTTTAAAAGCGGGGTCGATGTTCCTCTCAGATCTCCCACGCTGCGCTTGCTTCGGGTTGCGATGGGATCTAGGAGTTAGAATGGGAATAACTCTATCTTAATTTATATTAGAATATCTGCAGCAACACAAGTTTTGTATAAAATATCTGGCAACTTAAGAACAATTCATAATAAAATTTCTGCTATACAAAAACATTTATGCTACTACAATGATTAATAGCCGAGTTATAGCTAGGTACTTTACTGGTGCGAAACTGGAAAGTGGTAAACAGGTAAGTGGGTTTGTTAATGCAACGACAGTTCGTGCATTGCCTATTACGGGGATTGGACGTAGCGACGGTTTATGACCCCTGCATTCGAGTCCAAAACGCAGATTACATCACATTGAAACCCGAGGTGTGGTGTAGACATCTTGGGTTGAGTCATGACATTGTAAGGAGACAAAGTTACACATGATTAATGAAAGCGCGTGAAGAAAATAAATTATGCATCTTACAAGTCGGTCATATGCAATACGATAGGATTTTCTTGCAATTTATTATACTGGAGTGCAATTTCTCACTCGGGTAAACGTTTTCAAGTCGAATTTATGGAACTTCATAACATAATTATGAGCTTTCAGTTGGCCAGGTTTAATATTGGTGGATCTGATAAACATTAAGAGGAATTATTAAATAAAAAATGTCTTCCTGTGTATGAGATTCTATAAAAGTACACTAATAAACAAATAATAACAGCTCATGCAATATTTGTAAAAAAAAACTCCCGGATTAATGTTACACGAAAATATTAAAATAGTAGAAGGTAACGAAAGTTTTATAAATATCCTTGTGTTGGGAAACGCTTTTCTGAAAAGAGTTCCGCAAAGGACTAGGCAGTCGGTTTAGAGTTCTATTATCAAATTGTTGATTAGATAGTAGTAGTTTGCTAAGGCACGTGTTTTTCTACCAAGTGAAGTTTTAAGATTTGCAATAATCCAGTATAAATTAATATATTCAATATTTAAACAAGAACAACAGGCAATGAACGAAGAGTACAATTTGATTATTTATTACGAGCAATCGGCCACGTGCTCTAACAAGATGACTTATTTAAAGCGACAACATGCAGAGTCCGGTGACATTTGTGGCGACTCATTCATAATGTTGGAGTCGGAATTAAAAATAGCGAAAGTCTACTCTAAAACGATAGTGAAAAATGAAACAGGTGATGTGGGGAACGCATGGAGACGTGTGTAGACAAGATGTGGGATGACAAACAACTTGAGGTCGTTCAACTCTTTAGCAGGAAGAATACGTCTGGTGGATGGATTTCAGACATCAGTGTTTACTTTACGTTTTAATTTCTCAACCATACGTTTTATTTTAACTCAAGTTTACTTCTGACACTAAAAGAATTTAATACGTGGAAGATTTTGAATGGTGATAAAACAAGTAAAGTCAAATTGGTATAAATAGCGTACAATGAAAGAGCTTCGTGGATTTTTAAGAAAAAAACATTCTGCCGGACATCAAAAATAAAGTTACACTAACTAATTACTGCTTGGACAGAGTCCCAGAAGATAAACACCTAACCCCAGCCAAAAATACACAAGATGGCGTCGGGTTCATAATAAAGCAATTTAATGGGCCAGCGCGCTTTCCGCAGTGACGAAATCAGCGCCGACGCATACTGGTTGCGCAACCTGAAACGCGATCTCTGCAAGAGAAAACTTTTTAAGGTCGAAATAATTATACCACAGTCATTTGCAGATAGTCGGTAAAAACTTTCAAGACTAACAACTCCTAACGAATAGCCATCATTTTTTTGTATAAAACTTTTTTAAAGTCTTAGAATCACTAAAATTCTTTTGAAATCTGATAGTTCCTAAGCTAATTCGATTTATACGCTGCATTTCCGAATGCAATCATGAGTTCCACGACGTCAGTTCATGTTGTTCTGGGTCAATTAATTCGATTTCAGATCTGCCAGTATCTGTCTAAAGCACATTATGCGTAGGTTTACAATTAATTGCAGTTCGCTTCCTCCGACTAGGCACGGTGGGGCTGCACAACAAACGAATCTGGACGATTGTTTACGCGCGAGTGGCGGGACGGGCGCGGCGGAAACTCTGCGGAACCGCGCGTCATTGGCTCGCGCCTACCAGCCCAAAACTTGGCCACCATCGCTACGCTTCATTCATACCACACGTCATCCGCTCACAGTTCGTCATTTTCTAAGAATTAGCAAACGTAATTCTACGCATACATCTATTTGTAACAGAAAAAAATCAATTAAAGCATGGTGTTTAAAGTCACCTAACCACAAATTATACGTTCTCACTCAATTCTAAAGTTGTGCATTAGTCATAACGGATAATTAATCGTTTCTAAATACGCACCCAGAGTTACGCGTAATATTGTCATATAGAAGATTATGAATGTTGTATATTGTTTTATAAATATTGAAATCCCTCAAAACAGTTTCTCTCAACACCTACTAAAAACGCTTTCCTCTGCAACAATAAATAGCAACAAAAGTGTGTTGCCAAATGCTGGACTATGCGAGCGGATGTTTGTGTAATTTAGATAGTAAATCACAAGCGGGTCACCAAATTGTATGAGTAGTGGGGGCATAAAAATATAACACAAAATACTTCAAAGTATTTCAAATGTTTTAAGAATTTTTTGTTCGGGCAGTGCTTTAAGAGTGGTCTAAATTATCTCGGTCCATCAGCCGAGTATGGCCCCATTAGCCGCTCCCATCCTGAGCGTCTTGTAATTTTTACAACGCATGCACAAGCAACCCCGCCTCGCATTGTTGTAAGGTTTAATGAGCGTACACTCGTGCCTGACTTTATTTCTGTCGCGCGTTCAAGACCCACAAATTGTCGGATACGACATCTATTAGCTGAACAAAGATTTGAATAAGAATAAGGCGTATTCATTGTTCGTTCGAGTTTCTTTCGTAACATTCGCTATCTAAATACTTGTCCTTTCATTGAAAATAATACAATTAGGGTACTTTATACCAATATTGTGGATACCACTGATATCATTTGAAAAACGCATCGTAATTTATATTTTTACTGATTTTGATAGTTTTTGGACTTATTCATATCGAAACAAGTTTAGAAACTAAAAGAACATATTCATTAGTAAAGTTTATGAACACACTACGGAGATAAATTGCTATTACATAATTATTTATGCAATGTGCTTATAATTAGTCATCAAATAATTACAGTTAAGTTCACATTTTATAACAGTCGCAAGAAAATATGACATTAATGAAACTCCTTGATTACTATTCAAAGCATGTATCATAAACTAGGTGTATTATTTCGCATAAACAGCAATTCATATACACTTACTGTTCATTTAAATGAAGACTAAATCCCTGTGAAGAATCCTTACCTGTAACAAAAATAAAAGGATATGTTATTTTGTATGCAAGACAAAATCTTGAGAAATATAATCTCTCCCAAATATTTCATCCACGAGGCTACCAACTTTAGATAGTTTATAAATAACTGACGCCGTGTCATTAAAAATATCCAATTAATTCGTATTAAGTCTTATTTGCGGATGGCCATCAAACGATAAACAACCCTAACACCAGAACTGTAAGGTTCATACGTTCTTAATTAAGAGGGACTTTTAATCTTTCAGTAGCATTTGAAGACGCCTATGTAACTCGTTACAGGGTTCCGGCTTGTGTTTGATATTTTCGCTTTACGAATATTTTTATTCGAAGCGTGTTCTGAAAGACTTTTACGACACAGGCCGCGTCAACATTTAGTTCCTAAAGCGCTGCCATAAAGTTTAAAGCAAATATTTTATCTTTCATCGTTAATTTTAAAATTCAACATTCAAACACAATTTACTAGTTAATCTACCCATGGCTCGTAATAGGGGAGCCATAATCGGTCATTGAGAATGAAATAAAAGCGGCACTGTTAAAATTAAACGCAATGCAGGAATGGTCGATGGCAAAATATGCGGGCTAAGCGTATTCGTCGTATCAGTTGTAGTTAGTTATTGATAACAAAAATATAAATAATCTTGGAAACAATGTTTTAGGTAATTTAACAGTTTCAAACACGTTTACCAACATTATTATTTACTTATATTGTAACCTAAAGTTTTATCTGACGACGATACTTCTAGCAGCAATTATTTGTATGCCTTCTTAAAGTTCGAGTAAATAGTTAAATTATTTAGAGAATTCGCAATATAAATGACCCAATTAGATGACTTGGCCAAGATCCAGAAATTGAGACTAGATGCAATTCTCTGTATTTAAAATACCGGTTTAATTTGAAACACCGAATATCTTGTGCACCGTTTCTCTTCGCGTACCTACTAAGTTTCACGAAATGGTTTGTTTAACATTTTATCGAGCATCACTTTGCTGGTAATTTAATATTATGATCTTGTATAAAGTTGACCAGAACGGTGTCGTTGAATTAAATTACGTAAGAAATCATAAAATCACCTGCGAATGACCTCAGAATACGTACATAAGTTGTGGCCTCCTCGTCATTGGGACAGGTTCTATAATAACATCCACAGCATAAGCATTTGTTGTCATTAGAATTTTCTTAACCTACATTCAATGTCGAAGATGCGACTGATATACCATTAGTATTGAGATATAATTTGTTCTAACAGAATGTTCGTCAGTTTTTTTTTATATTGTTCTGTTATTATTTACTTAGTGTTTTGTGTTCTTTAAATGACCCTCCTTTCATATTAATTATTAATGTATGTAATATTGCACAGTTTTTGTCCTCATAATCTTTACTACGTGACTTGTCAAAGCATTAATCATATCTCCCAATGGCACATATTGAACACGTTAGTGTAGTACCATGTTAGTATTTCGACCTTTATTTGCTCTTTAATATTCTATACATAAATGTACTACATATTATCATTAAATTGTCAATACAATACTATTATTTTAAGAATATGGCTACCGTATCATGAACGATTAAATTTACATGTCCCGAGAATTTCGTTACCCACCCAGTATACCTAAGACGAGTAACAAAATTAGCCTTTGCGGGTGATCGTTTCTAAATTCTAAAAATAATAATAGAACAAACACGGTTAACTTATATTGGGAAATTGGTAAAATAATGTAGGTTGGAGTAATAATGTCACATTTATAGAAGGCAATGAAGCTTACAAGTCGAATAAGCCGAGTAATTAAATTAACAGATGACGCCGTGTAGGCGACCGAGGAAATAATGATGTGCTAGCGCAGTCAGACAGTGACAGAGATATCTTCAATAGACGAGTAAGAGTGAGATGATATCAATATATCAGCATCTGAAAGTGCGAGCTGCTAACTTCGCTACTGTGAGTCACGCTATTGCGACCTTTTTGGTAGCCACAATCTAGAACGAGACATTCATTTTGATTGATTTAGCTCATTTCTTAAATTTCCGGCTTAAACCACTTTTTAATGTGCACACTGCTCCGTTCATTTTAGGGATTAAGTGTGTCAATCTTAAATGTTATGGTCTAAAAAATGATTTACATATAATTCGTTGTTTTTTGTTCTATCTTTAATCAGAAAAGCACATGTTTACAATGTTTACTGTCCATCCTTGACAATTTAGTCGTAATCAAAACAGCTGTAATTAAAGCTGATAACAAGTTCGCTCTACAAGAGAATTAGAGACCGATGACTAAGATGAATACTTTGATTTTAACGCTTGGAGTATTCAACGTAAACACTATGCGCTTTAAAATTTTATTCAAGCATTATTACTAACCAATCACATGAATGAATCTTTAAGCGTTGTGCGTTCACTAAATTGCTTAACGCGAAATGAATGGGACCCTTAAGTCCGTAGACACTAGAGGCCGACGCCGTCGGGCGGCCGGCGCCTGGGCATCCCACACACGTGTGGCGCAACAGAAGCACTTTCAACATTGTATGTTTGTGTATCTCGTTAGTAACGCCTGCCTATCGATTATAGAAAGCGAATCTCTAGTCTTATTTTAAAAACGTACTCGTATTATTAAACGTTGATGTCATAAGTCGTTTGTGTGATGAGCTTTAGTTTTAACGTCATCGCCAAAACTTGGATCAGAAAAAACACGGTAGTCAATTTCCTAAAATTAAGGAAGTTATCTATTTGGTAGTCACTTGTGCGTT
Source organism: Mecyna flavalis (assembly GCA_949319885.1). Classification (NCBI taxonomy): domain Eukaryota; kingdom Metazoa; phylum Arthropoda; class Insecta; order Lepidoptera; family Crambidae; genus Mecyna; species Mecyna flavalis. Next base: position 15,728,651 of record OX439433.1, read on the forward strand.
CTATAAAACTGTCACTGCGACAGACAAGTCACCAGATTGTCGCCGTACGGCGCCACCTACGTGCTTTTGTAGAAAGTTGAAGAACTAGACCGGCCCAGTTTGGTTGAATTACGAAATAACGCAGAATCACACGGGCTGTTTTGATTTTCACTTTGCTGAAGCAAATATGTGTTTATGACGAAAACACGTGGGCGAGACCGTCGACAAATTTAGAAATTCGCAGCGGCTTCATGAATAATATTGTTGACTATGCACACCAAATTAAGGTACATTTCAAGATAATTGTAAAGGTTACGCATGATCAATGCGCTTGAACTGAGAACACCTATACTAGGCAATATAGTTGAAGTGTAATAAATTAATACTGGTCATTGGATTAAACAAAATACAGCAATTAACAATTTACAAAAGTTCACTAAGTCATCAGTTGTACAAGTTGATAATATAAAAACATTGGCATCACCTCAAACGATTTTGTCTAACGTCAGATTCAAATATAATTGCAAAAAAAAAGAAAGACTTATTCTTAATGATATTTGCTGTTGCATAATTGCCCTATTGTGTATTGCGATAACTATTAATAGTACCTTTATTGGGAGTTGTCACTAATGTAAACATTAAATTAAATAACAGGTCAGACTGCGCCTGCGCACCACGCGCAACGCGATTAGCGCAGAGCGTGAAGGCCGACCCGACACGTTATCGGAGCCCATTATTAATAAGGCGGACAATAAAAACATTTTTTATCCATGGTAAAACGGTATGCCTTCAGACCTAAACAGTCAGCGGGTGATCTTCTTGCCTACGTGACGCACCTCTGGGGGGAGGCAATTGATAAATATGGTGAGTCGTTGGCAGTCAGTCTTGACATTGCCAAGGCTTTTGATTGGGTCTGGCACAAAGCTCTTCTCTCTAAGCTTCCGGCATATGGTCTGCCCGTGCAGCTCTGTGACTGGATAGCAGGCTTCCTGCATAGGCGTAAAATTCGTGTCGTAGTTGATGGACACGCTTCGCAGTTCAGGTTAGTCAATGCTGGTGTCCCACAGAGCTCCGTTTTATCGCCCACCCTCTTTCTTCTGCATATCAATGATATGCTGCCTCTTGGGGACATTCATTGCTATGCAGATGACAGTACGGTTCACGGGCGCTATCTGGGTAGGCCTAGTGCTGGCAGGGCGATGGTTGATGAGATGCGGGAGACTCTTGTCACTGAATTGAACCGAGTTCTGAATCTCATTAGTGAATGGGGTTCCAACAATTTGGTTCAATTCAATGCTAAGAAAACTCAAGTATGCGCGTTCTCCTCAAAAATATCCCAATTTTTCCCACTCCCCGTTCTTCAGGGCACCCCTCTCAGTCTGCAGAAAAGCCTAAGCATGCTTGGCATGGAAATCCGCTGCAATCTAAATCAGGCTCAGTACATCGAGCATCTTATCTCAACGGCATCCAAAAAACTGGGTATCCTGAACAGAGTGCGTCGGTTCTTTACGCCGGATCAACTATGTCTTTTATATAAGACTCAGGTTCGGTCCTGTGTGGCGTACTGTTCGCATCTTTGGGATGGATCTGCCAGGTACCTCTTGGATGCCCTTGACAGATTGCAGCGACGGGCTTTGCGCATTATAGGTGTAACCAAAGCACCCCTTCAGACTGCAGCTCATGTATACAAATACAATGGTCGAGACTGGACACAAAGAGTTTCCTAAAGAACTAGCACCCAAATCGAAGAAAAACGCTGTAGCAAGATGTGGTGAAATCAGAAGAATTTCTTACGACGAAGAAGACATACCTAATACGGGATTTTATGATGGACGGGGCGAACATCGTGTTCGTAATAATGGCTCGGCATACTTGAAAGAGTAGGATATGATCAAGATATGAAGCCAAGTGAGCATACGCGCGCAGAGCGGTCGACCATATCGGTGGTTTCAAATTTGCAAATTCTATGTATGTAAGTACAAAAAAGTGAGGTGACGACTCCTGTTATCGTATCTGTGGCTAAAAATCAATTAAAAGCGTGGTTACATAGTTTACCTTTAGCAGAGTCTATCCTTAGTACAATTTGATCTATTCTGTCCATGTCATAATGAAGTACCTGAATATTAATGATAAAGATTAACTCAAAAGCAGTCTCATCGATACGACGATATTTGAGATACTTAACATACTTCTTAGCGAGTTAATAGATACCTACATGACATTAGGTAGGTATTATGAATGATGATATAAAATATACAAATTACGACCGATTCAAATTTAAAATCATGTCAAGGATATCGTAAATCTGTCATTCATAAGTCGTATTAGATCAACGGATAGGCACACCGTAATCTAAATATTGTGGTCTTACCGACAAAGCATTCAATAAAGGAACAACCTTTTTTGTCTAAACTTGAAAGATTTATTCGCCTATTGTATTAGGTATGTAGGTCAACGGTTTTCCATCGTAACATGGGTATGTTATGTTTGCTCCACCAACGCATTCAATGTGATACCTTCCTGAAAAGTAGCACACGCATATCGTTCACATTAGTAATATCGTGTTTAAGATCGATAACGGAAAATATAATAAAGGTCAATCGAAAAAAAAGGTCTGCAAAAATTGTGCAAATGTAAACGAAATGGTAATTCGCCCATTTATTAACAGTTCTGCGGTTATGTTTAAAAAAGTCGATTCAAAAAGGTACCTATTGGTCAAGAAAACCGTTATGTCTGAAGAACCAACGTTTCCCTTCGATCCTTTGTTTAAAGCGCCTCAGGTGGTGCCAGTCTCTTCACATAACGCACCCACCGCACTCCTTTTTCGGAGAGATAACGAGAAGACATCCGCCGGATTGTATAGTGCAGAAGGAAGTTGTTAACTTATCAGTTCCACTATTGCAACTACGAGTATGATGTCTCAATAGTCGACGTTCTTTTATTGATTGAATTTCATATTCATAAGGCAAGACTTCTAAACAAGTTAATTACATTCCTATTTAAGACACCTCTCGTGTCGGAAAGAGACGTAGATCAATGACCATCAAAGCAGAAAATAATCTTGAAAGGACCTTAGTACTTACTGTTGACGTAACCGAAATGTGCGACACTGTCAAGTAGAACCTAACAATTCTGTGGGCGTCCCGAGGGCCACAATTAAACTAAGCAAGTCCACCCAGCAAATCACCTTCGTCAACCGTGGGCTGTCAGCTCCCACGCTTCGAATCCGACCTTTGTTTAGGCAGGCCCGGTTTAACAATCAGTCTTGTTCTTAGCTCGATTGCACTCACTGAATATTCACGTATGTTAAACCAAACTTGCTAGTTGCATTTGTGCCTACATAATTAACGTATACGAAGTACATATATTTAAATACTGCAATGTTTACCTAAGATTCTAGATAAACTTCACAGTTGTCACTTATAAGGTTACATGGTATCTTAAATATCTTGTTTAACATTTAGCATAACTAGTTTTGATTTACTTTACCCAACTTGACTTAAATTGATTGAATAGACATACGTTTGGATAAGTTTTATCTGAACTGTGTGTGGCATTTTATTTTTTTATTAGGCGCCAGAAAAATCTTCAAACAATGAACCATGCTCAGAAAAGCCTCAAGCGCAATAAATCACGCGATGACCTGCGTAGGAGTTAGAACGGTTACGATATTACGGAACCGAAGCCGAAATGTAAAAGCGATATTAGGATTGTTTGGCGTTATGCGTAGGCCTCGGAGTCCCACCCTAGGGATGGCGATCTGAGATCGATTAATCGAAGAATCGATTTTTTGAGCCAAAAAGATCGATTTTTCTAATCGATATGTAGTACTGAATCGATTCAGTGAATCGATATTTCACCCTTGAAAATCGACATTCGATTTTATTTTATGTTTTGGTATAAACCAAAAAAGTATTTACAATTAATTTAATGTAAGTACGCGTATTATAAGAGTGCTGCCGGCTGCCGGTTAAAGGATTATTCGAAAACTCGCGAAATGGCTGAATGTTTGGATTCTTGCGCCTTTCTTTAAGTAACGTTTGTAATCTTTGACTTTTGTCTGTATCTGTGACTGACATTTCTTGTTGCGTCATCATTAGAGGTCGGATATTCGGATGCATAATTATTTACCTAAAGTTCATTTTTGCTACAATATTATGGAAGCGCCTTCTTAAAAATATTTTTTCCTTATTAATCCCGCGATTCCGGCAAATTAGTACCTACATGCGAATCTAGTCGATATCACGGTGGGAATTGACGTCTTTAGCATGTGGCATTTTTTTTTTACCGACTTCAAAATAGGAGGAGGTAATATCCGATTGGATGTATTTTTTTTTTATATATGCCCGGCCATTTCTCCGTCGTCTGTGAATTCGTATAATAAAAATCTTTTGAAAATTAAAGAAAAAATATAAGGCAATCTTTATTTATGTTATAAAAAATTTTATTTGTCAAATCCAAAACCCCCAAATTTTTTTGATACAAAAGTGCACTCCATATTAACACCTTAAAATAAGTAAATATAGCTACACACGGCACACACCCGATTTGATTCAATAATAAAAAACTAAATTTATCGATCGAGTCGATTTTATCGATACAAAAGTGCTTTCCATGTTATGACAATACCTCAATTTAAGGTAAATATGTATCCGAATATCCGATCTTTATTTATAATACATTATAAATCAACTTGAAAAGAAGATCGATTTTTCAGAAATCGATCTTTTTGGCCTCGATTTTTTGTAGATCGATTCATTGGGCCACGATTCGAATCGATTCAAAAAATCGATTTTTTTCGGAAAGAATCGCCATCCCTATCCCACCCACAGGACAGGTTCAACTCGGCATTCTGAAGCGATCGATTTTCATTTCAAATTACAGTGCTCACGCGCCGCCTACGCGCCCTTCCCGAACGCATTCTTTGTGCGTTCAAGTACACTGAGTTCGATGGTCACCCCACTTTCATTACATTCCAACCCAAGCATTTTAGATTGAAAGTCAAAAATATACACAGATGAACAAAGTCCTAACTTCATTGTAATTTTCGTCATTATTTTAATGTCGAACTTGCCCGCACTGACATTCTTCAAAACCTTGTAATCACGAGACTGCAGAAGATGGGTAAACCATTTAACGTTCATAAGAAACGTACCGATTAAAGGTATTATTTTGGATTTTCTAATGGCACTTACACGCAACGGAGTAAGTACGCCTTTTCACGGCCGTAGAAAAAGTATCCCTCATTAGCAGAGCGATCACGTAGTTTAAGATGAAGTGCAGATACGTATTTAGTAGCAGTGTCGTGGGAACAGCTAAAGAATGGGCATATCGCATGATCCAGTTTTCTAAAGATGCAGCGTATCTTTAACGAGGTCGATGTGATAAAGACTCGCACGTCAATGTTTGCTTCGTAGATAGCACACTGTCTTTGCACTGACACAAAGGGAGAAAGCGAGGCTTTACAAAACGGCCTCTTGATACTTTATGGGAACCTGATTATGATTCACTTTGAAGCCGATTCCAAATCGAGTAGTAGCCGGACGAGTCGCGTTCCGAAGCTCATTATCCGACGACCATAACATCTCAATATCGATGGCTGTTTTGAATCATATTAATTAAGCAACCCACAACTTGTTACAACGTGTTGGAGAGCGGCTGGAACAGCCTTGGCTCCTACACCTCCACGCTACCCACGACTACCCTCATTTGGTCATCGGTGTGGGCGCAAACGCCTAATCACAAGCTTAGCAACCTTATAATGGCCCAACTAAGACTCACTTTTGCTGCAGGGTTACGGAACCGTCAATATCAAAGGTAGGTGGCACCTACGCATCAAAACGCAATAATTTCAATATTATTACTTATAATGTACATTGATTTCATTTTAACACGGTCAACGAGGCTAAGGAATTATGATTTAGGCGGTAATTACATCACAAAATGAATAGATGAATTGGTTAAGTTTGTAAAAATAGCAAACAGATCACATTATAAACGAAAACGACCAGCCATTGGCAGCCAATCATTGTTATCAATGTTTTACAAAACACTTTTTAGAACTTTTATAGTGCACGCACTTCTATACCTACAGTTCAAACCCGTATCGCCATTTTACTTATAAAAATACATTTACTGAAAGATGTGAAACTTCTGTGATAATACCGTATCTGGCTAGGGCTATTAAACTCGCATTTTATCTTTTATCAAAGTTTAATCTGCAAGCAAAGTATGTGTAACATGCTGTGATAAAGTTATCAGTAAATCTGGTATTTTATTGCCCACTCTATTGTTCATATCTCTAATCATAAAATTACTAAATGATAGTTCATTGATGTCTCTTTATATTGTAGCACTGTGTTCATGTCATGTTTTATCGATATTGTATGTTGTGATTGATTAATTTGAATGTTTACTTTTGTAAGGCATTGTTATCTATTGATGTTCGGAGCTGTTCTTGGAATGCAAACATCCAAATAATCAGTTTAATATGCAAACATGATCAGATGAAATTGCCTGTGATCGAATATTCCGTGTTATTAAATGTCAGCAAACATAATGTTGGGATTACAAAGCTTGAACTTTTAGTCATGGGGAACTTAAAATGCTTCTCATTGTTTGAACAACCGACGGAACAGAGGTTTAAATGTTTGCTGCTTTAACATTTAAATAGTTCTGGTAAAAATAGGTATTAGGAAGAGATTACTAGATAATCTCCGGTTTCGTATTTTCATTCTTGTGCGTATACTCCAGTTTCCAAAATAGCCGTCGTAATTTCTTAGTTCGGCGAAATACGATACGCCTCGTCTGTCGGCTGTCAGCTCGCCGTCGATATTTTCGTCAAGTCTTCATATCTTATGGTGGACTGGCGACGTATCAAAAATGATGTATTTTTTTTTTAAATATAATGTGGCGTAATTATTTTGAAGTGCGATGTGTACAGAATTGAAAGCATTAAATGTAAAACAGTCATCCCCGGCCGAAACTCATCTCATTCAATAAGCCTTGAATCATTCAGAGAAACTAAAATTGTGCAATATAATGAAAACTGTCATATCAAAACGAACATGAAGAAAAGAAAAAACCTTCGCTCTCAAGTCGAGGGTTCTTGCTTTTTAAGGCAAATGTTAAATCAACAAGTTTCTGAGAATGATGCAAGAAGAATATTACATGTAACACATGTTTTCATTACGTCCACGCAATTTGCCTGCAATAAGTTCACAAAAATATCACCACCGAAAGTGGTATTCTGTGTTTAATAAAGGTGTTTGTCGTTTTATTCCAAATTCTCATACAAACACAACATGAAAATATAATGTAGCAATATTCAATCGACTTAAGTTGTACCGTGACAAATCTATTAGTTCGCATGCCACTGAGAAGTGACACATTTCGTAAGAGCTCATTTAAATGCAAGTAAACATTGGACAAAATGAGACCAACGCGAACATGAAAAAATAATTTTGGAGCATATTATTTAACTATGCTGATTTAGCCTAATTTTAAGTCCAAGTACGTCCAATATTTTCTGAACAAGTGCACTCGAGCAATGTAAATTCAAATAGTGATATTTTTTGTGCTGATAAAGCACTTTAGAACATGACGGATGACGTAAATCTTACAATAATAAGGCTGAAATGTATTTTAGCAGCGGACATCCGTGAATATACTCGTAGAAGACAATCGGAAGGATATATTCAGCATAATGCTAAATTATTTGTAAGGGATATCTTTGTATGTGTCATCCAGATATAATTTATTAATTGTTCAAAAGTTATTACATATTAAAACTTCGATAGGCATTAGGTTACTTGCAATGATTATAATATTTCCAAATAAGATTTTTATGTTAAGACTACTCGATCGGAATTGAATATTTGAAATTAACTTTAAATGTGAGCTAAATTGGACGGTTGAAATTAGCGTCAAGAATATTAAGACAATGTAAGTATACAGACTAAAGAATTCAGTTTTTACAAAGCGAAGAGTTAACAGTAAGTTATTATGGCTCCGGCATGACATGTTAGAAGTATCAGTAGAATAGACCTTGCTTCGCTAGTCGACGTGACTGGGTTTCCTAATGAATTTCAAAGTATCGCGCACTGTCTTCGTTGGACTTGATTCTTGCTTTACTGCTTCTAGCATTCGTAAATCATTTCTACATATATTTATGCTGGGGTTATCAGTAGTAATCAGTACTTTATTTACATATGATACCATGTGATTATTCTTAAAATATTTATTTACAAATTCATTTAAATTGATATGGCCGTGTTCTAGGGTATTCAAAACAAGCTTTAGATTCTTATGCACTTTAATGCATATTACGTATACTTACTTCTTTGGAAATATCATAGGTAATGTAACAAGAGTCTGTATCTATCTTATGATTATCCAAAAAGATGATCTCAGATTTAATTAAATCAGATAATTCCATTCATTGAAGATGTTTTAAAATTACAATTCGTCCTTAAATTGTTTTCACATGTGATTATTATGATGTTTTAATCATTTCTGTGCCTCCATAGTGTAATGTTTATTGACCGGTTTGTAAACGATTCCCATAGCCGGTAAGCTTAGGTAAGTACCTACCTACTTTATATGGCGACAAAGTTGTCATGAACTAGTTGTTTCTTATTGAATGTACTGGTACTCCCTGATCGTATATCGGTATATTTAGATTATTTTAGCATAAGTAATTAAACTTCTATTTTATATGTATCATTTATAATAACAGTATCACCAATATGGTAATTACTTTCGTATATAAAAAATACAATGGATAGTAAAATTGGTGTATGAAAATGATAAAATGTTAAAATTTATTTTTTTGTTTAACTATAGTGTATCTTCTACATCACATCTTAATTGATTCAGCCATCGCGAGCGGTGACAAGCTAGTCTAGTCGGTAGGCATTCAGTAGCAGAGATAAGGGCTACATAGTAAGTACTCGCAGACTGGTTAGCGGCTATTAAACGAGGCTACGGCAAGGAGCATGCGCCTGCTCTCCGCTACGTACAAATCTCGTATGGCTGAGAACTGTGGGCATACGGTACCTACCTATGCGAAGTGGCGACATTCCACCAACTCGCACGGAATGCACGACCAACGGCCCTTAAGAACAGGTTACCTCCAGGACTTGTGATCCTTCGTGTCAAGCGCCCCCGTTACTAAATTATAACCTCAAAATTAAGTCGATTACTGAAGAGAGATTTATTTACAACAGCTGCGTCGGCGAAATGTGAACACCAAACCCGTTTACATCCATTTCACCGATCTCTTTCGTCGGCGACAATCTAACGACCGCTGACCGCAAATCGTAATCGGAGAGACGTTCTGCTTTATTTCGCTTTTCGAAGGATCGCGTTACAAACACCACTGGACCATAACTCGGCGGGGCGAAGACAAAAATAAACTTAATATCGAGTGCGTTGTAGCATTTGTCGACGCATCCGATTTATGATCTCTGTGGTGACAAGAAACGGCGATGTTTGCTAGTACACTCGCCTGCCGATGTATTATAAATAGTTCGACACGATTTTGACCTACCTTCGTCCAGAAGTCGTTCCATGTGCATGAAAACATTCGGGAACGCAGCCAGTTGCTTCCTGTCTTTGAGCAACTGAGCTAAGTAGTCCGCTATACTTTGCGTCGATGGATTGTTATTATCACACATTTTGAATACAATTTAAACAACTTATGATACGTTAAATGTATATTCCAACACGTTCAAATAAGAAATTGTACTTTAGTTACTGGTTACTGTTATTTTTGTAAGATATTGTTAGAAAAGTTAAAATTCACTTCCACACACATCGGAGTTTCGATCACCACTAAATGACGAAGTTGACCGAACTGAAGTTGTGGGCGAATATAGCGCTGCGCCTTCGCTCTTGTCGAATGTATTTTTTGTGAGCGCGTGCGACTTCTGTCCGCTGTGTAGGCGTAATAATAACGTGTAGCCATCCCGCTCGCACTCGCGCGCGCGGCGAAACTATCTCGCTCTGTGCTGCAGCGCGAACGCGGATGTGTCGCCATCTAGCCGATCTGCGTGTAACTATGTAACCATTCATCAACTGGGCACTGATTAATCTGTCTAGAAACAGTGTCACCAGATGGGAATGAAATAATTGTTTAACCACCATAGCGTAGCCTGTAACGTAACAATATACGATAAATAGGCTGTACTTTAGCAAATATTACCACAGGACCATTTGTATTTGGTGTAGCCCAAACTTCACAAATATAAAACAAAAACGGCAAAGCACAATAAAACTATAAATCATTTATATTCCACCCATGCAGTTATGGTTGCATAACATTTTGCAGTATCTTTGTCACTAAAACGTTTTCTTAAGCCTACTGAATTCGGCAAAACCACAATTTCAGATAAATAAAGATATTTAACCAATAAAGACATAATTAGTTCAAGTGTTTTTACTCTTAAGGGATTACTGCAGAATTTTACCGCAATTTGGGAGTAGATCATCCCCTAAAGTCCCTAAACCAACCTATCCGCATGACGCAGCGAATTTTATAGCAAAACAAAACATAAATTATATCTAAGGTTTAATTGTTATTTGTTGTATTAAGAAGGTTGCGTTTGATCCCTGCAAGGATTTAAAAAATTGTGTGCACGAACTGCCTATTTATATCGGCTGTTCGTCTGTATAGTACGTTTGTTTTACAATTGAACAGAAAATTTTGATTTTCGCAGAATATTTCCCTAAAATTTCATCAAAATCGCATAGATAAGATACGTTTGAGGGACTGTCAACAACGATTTTTAATAGGAGCATAGGGTCCTCCTAATATTATAAAATATACAATAGCTTATGAGGATGCATAGATGTTTGAAGAGAAGAATTTAGATGAAACCTAATCGAGTCATAGCTTATAGGTACATAATAAATAATAATACATAAAAATAATAAGGATTTTGAGTAGTTTGAACAAAGTTGCTCTGTACAATCAATATTTTAAAGGATGCTCCTTTAAATTACTATAAAACGTTAAAGAAATGTTTTTATATTTGCAGTTTCATAGTGGATATAACAAGATTATAAAAAGTATTGTTGACTAAATAGACGTCTAAAACATTTAAAACAAAACTTGATTAAATGTAATCAGGACCTTAGAATAAATTATCATCAACTAGCAACTAAAAGATCATGAGTAACTAACCTCATTGAAAAAAATGCCGTAGCTAAAAAAAATTACCATAAATATAATCAGAAGATCAAATTCGTAAACATATTTACAAAATTTCTTTAGTATCAGTGAAGTTCGACTGGCTTGATTCACTAAAGAATACCTACCTTATCATCCAAAAGGCATGCATAAAGGCATTTTAATTAAAACAAATTCATTAAGTAAAACAATTTTTAATTTCCTGCAAATTCTTTTCATTGTGTACATAAACGTCTTACTCTTAGGTAATCTTCTGATGCGTTAATTTATTATTTGTTTTCCAAGTGGCTATACAGGCCACCGGCACCAATAAAATACGTTTTTAACTGTGCCTGCACATTCGATCAATTAAAATCATGCGAGTTAGTTTCGTTTTATCAATTTCGTTAAAAGGATAAATGGATAATTGACCCCTATCCGATGTTCTTGGTGGATCTATCGAATTAGACGAATTAAGCAGGGATGGGTTCCACGTTCTAAATTCCAGATACTAATAGGTAAATACGTCTTCGTCGAATAGTGGTACAAAGTAAGTAACGATTACGGCTTTGAAAAAGTCTCAATTAACAACTATTGATTGAATGAAAAGAACTCGCACTTGCAGTAAATCGTGATAAAGACCGTAGGTAAGTAGGTAGTACCAGTAGTACCGAATGTTGGTCAACGCGGTGTTGAGTTAAATAATAATTTCAAGATTAGGAAAACTTTAAAAGTACATAGTTACGGAATTTAATCATATTCAATTAACAGATGTGGAATGCAAGAATGTTTGATGGTGAGTGTAATCAAACCGTATTACCCACATACTATGTCAAGTCAAGATGAGTCCTGTCTCTTCTTATTTAGTATTGCGTTTTTACCTTAAATACATAATGGGAGCCATTAACTAACAAGGCGGCTAGAAGCGAATTGAATGTACTGCGAAATGTTAAAGGTATTTAAAATCGTTTTATGACGACATTTTTCACCGATAGTCGAGACTGACTTCCATATAAGCATGGCGATTATGCAGCCGATCCCACTATGGAAGCTCGTTTGGAACCTAATTATCTAAACGCAACGAAACTTCGAATACGAAGATGGGGCATGATTAGCTAATAGTTTTTCCTGCAAGGAGGCCTAGTTTCATGCACATGGTCGTTACTTCCTTGTTTACTTTTCTTAAACTATAAATTTTTTGGGACAAAGACCGGATAACACGCTCTGCGGAGCACAAAATACGACGAACACGCATTAACCATTGCGTTCTATATTTTTGCTATCGAAAGAACATCGCACATTTAGAAGGTCTTGTTCTAAGAAATCTGACGATAGATTAATTAAGAGAAGATAAAAGAGGAGAAGATTAGACTAATTACCAAGCGTAGAAAAGATTTCAGCTTACGGTTTGAAATCACTAAGTAACGGCAGATTTATTATTATTACAATGATGATTTGTTAAAATTGATCAATATTCTTTGTCTTTGTTTGGTTACGAATAGGCAGATTAACTACCTTATAGATAAGAATGAAAGCGCGAAGTGATTCTAATAAATGGAACAAAACATTGGCTGACTAAAATAAGATATTCCACCAAGCAAGGGTTGAAATTTAATCATAAGAACACTAACTGAAATATTAAAAATTATAACTTTCATAATATTTGAGATTCAGAAAAACAAATTCGCTTTCCGAGAAGATGCTTGCGAAAAGACTAACTTTAGTCAAAAATAGTAGAAATCATTAAAAAGTAGTTAATCGTTAACTATCCCATAAAATTTACAAAGAAAACAGATGAACTCATCGTTTATGAAAACAATTTTTTTAATAATAACACTATGATGAAAAATGGTAAAAAATGGCGATAAGTCATATCAATCATTTAAGGAACAAAATGTTTTACTGAAGTAGCGGCATACCTCAGTAGGTAACATTTAAATACCAAATAAGGCTTCCAAGATAAATGTGTGAAAATATTGCGGCAAACATCAAATGCAGTTTCAAGTAATGAGCAGACTTGTAGTCGCAGACGCAGACAGAATTAGCTGTTTGGCCTAGACAAAGATGCAATAATGAACGCCGCACATTTAATGTGTTGATCATAAACGCGGTATGTTTATTAATTTACCTAGATAGCATGGACGCCTGGTCCATCGAGACAATGTGAAATTAAAATAACGTCAAGTCCGCAAAGATTTTTATGTTCATGTATGTAGGTTGGAGTGCCGTGCGCACAGCTTCTTCCATGTCCGGCTTTCGGCCTACGGTTGGAGCTGAGGAAAACATTGCGTCACCAAGACGTGATCATTTTATACAAAACATTAAGACATCTTTGGGTATCTTGATGAACTGAAAACATGGAATCTTACTGCGAAATGTGATGTAGAATTTCTGCATAAAATTACTTGCTCAGTCCTATATGAGTACTGTGACACTGGCAACCAACGGCGTACTCCATGGAGCGATACAGAAAAATAAAACATTATTTAAAATTTGACGGATTAGGCGAATGCTGGTAAATAATTGAAGCATTGGTAGGTTGGACGTTGAGTTAGGAAGACATGAGAAAATATAAGTCCTAGAATATAAAGATATTTTATTTTATTTACCACCAACCTATCACATATGGTGGAGGCGCGATTCTAGCATAGTTTAGGGAAAGTGATAGGGACAGTACGCGGCGAAATAATATTCGCGATCGTTATAACAGCAGAATAGGATAATTTTACTTATATGTTGTAGAGAATTTACCAAGAAGATGTCGGCAAAATTCAATGGAATACGAGGGGATGTGGAAGACTTCTTGCAAGAGTTTGAAGTGATAGCCAGCATCAAATCGTGGAGTGAGGAGCAAAAAAAATATAGCATTGCGGCATACCTGGAAGGACCCGCTTTATTATTTTATAAATCCAATTTCAGAAATTTTGACTCGTTTCAGCAATTATGTAGTTTATTAAAAGAAGAATTTCCATTTAATGCAAGGAAGGGAGAGTATGAGACCGATAGCATATGCCTCTAGGAAATTGTCGGCAGCAGAAGAGAGGTATGCGATTACGGAGAAGGAATGTTTAGCGCTCATTTGGGCTATTAATTATTTTAAACACTATTTGTGGGGTCAAAAATTCCAGGTGGTGACGGATCATAAAGCGTTGATATGGTTACGCAGTAATAGGGAACATGCAGGAAGGCTTGCTAGGTGGGCGTTAGCAATCCAAGCGTGGGATTTTGATATTGTCTATTGTAAAGGTAAGGAAAATGTGGTAGCGGATTTTTTGAGTAGGAATCCGTTGTGTGAAGGTGAACCGGCTGGGTTACAAAAGTTAGAACAAGAAGATGGTTTGCAGGTGTATGCGTTGGATATTCCTGATATACAACAGCATCAAGCAAGAGACGAGTTTTGTTCTTACATGATAGCTAGAATACAGGGTCGTGATAATTCTAATAATTTTTGTATGATTAATGAAATTTTGTATAAACGGGTAAGGAGACAGGATGGTTCGGATGGGGAGTTATTAGTTTTGCCAAGGTCACTTTTTGAAAGATGCTTGCAGGAGTTGCATGATGATGTATGGACGGGTGGCCATTTGGGAGTGTATAAAACGTATGCGAGGTTCAAAGATAGGTATTTCATGAAAGGAGCTGAGAAAGAGGTTGAAAGATATGTAAAGTCTTGTCTATTATGTCAAGAACGAAAAAAATGTTTGAAAGTTGCCCCGTTGACGTCTGTCATTGTTGACGAAATTTTTGAAAAAAATCGGCGTCGATGTGTTGGGTCCGATTAAACGGTCTAGCAGTGGAAATAAATATATAATTGTGGCAATTGATTATGTGTCGAAGTACGTTGTTGCCAAAGCAGTACCCAAGGATTTATTATACGCTTATAATACTAGTAAGCATGCATCAACTGGTATGGCACCGTACGTACTAGTTTTTGGACAAGAACCGAAGATTCGATCAGACATTTTATTGAGACGAAATGTGAACAACATAGTGACTGTAGAACAGAAATGTGAGTTTAAGAGACAAATTACCCGTTTGGCTGTTGAAAATATAAGAGATGCTCAGAGGACTCAAAAACGTAATTATGATAAGAAAGCTAAGCAAGTTTGTTTTAATGAGGGTGAGTTAATAATGTTATATACTCCTATTAGGCCTGTAGCCAGAACATTTAAATTATTGCGTTTATTTAAAGGTCCATACATAGTGGTAAGAAGATTGAATAATTTGAATTATGTAGTCAGGAAATATAATAATAATCGGAGTAGATTGCAATTAGTTCATGTGAACAGGATGAAAAAGTTCTTTAGTAGGAGCCAATTCTGAATATGAATTTTATCTTTGTTTGTATATTTGTATATATGTAGTGTTTTGTAAATATTAATATAATAAATGTGTTTCATGTGGAGCGCTACTGCTGTGAAGTTGTGGAAAATAGAAGTTTGTTACCGGAGGAGCTGTGCTACCCTCCGAGATACAAGTTCAATAGGGAGTGCAACATCGCAGCACGTCTTTGATGAAGAAGGGCCGTTTTTATAAAGGTGTATCGCTACTGTGTAGGGTGTTCGATTGTTTAAGCATTGTTGTGATGATTTCTCTGACGGCAATCCTTCATTTCCTATAAGGAGGAGGAGGGGATTTAGTTGGTCTCCAGCTGTTAGATGAAGTTATTACTGGCGGTGTTTGTGGTTGCAGAGGAGGATTGACACAGTGACCCTGTCTCTCCCATAGGGAAGAAGGGGATGGTCGAATAGATCATCAACTGTGTTGATGGGTTAGATAAAGGATGGTTGGATAGGATATTAACTCTGATGGTTAATTTAATTTTTTTTTTAGCTTATGCAAGGGTTGTAAAGGGAGGTGTTGATCAATCGGCCCATACTCATGACGTATCCCGTGTTGCGATGTGCCCTTTGATTTATAGAATTAATGGTTGTGTAAAGCTGAGATTAGGGATATCAGATAGGTTTAGTTAGGTAGCGTATATGCCATCGGTAGGCTTTTTGTTAGGTTTTTGCCTAACGAACCCATCGCAGAGGTGAGACTTCGTGTTGATCATTATTTGAAATTTAAGTTTTTGAATTTTATATTAATCATGGACTTTGGCTGTAGAGTTATGTTTTTTTTGTTTGCGCTTTATTATTGACTTGCCTCTATCATGGGTGGCTTTTTAGTAAAAGGCATGGCATATAAGATATCCTAACAATGTCTTTAAAAAAAAAAAATTGTTTTCTGATTCAGGTGCTTCAAATGGAGAAGGTCGTTGGAAGCAGAACCACTGCGGTAGCCAGGGGACGGTCATCAATGAACTTTGATGACTGAAGTTGAACCATAGGCATCTCTCCTGGGCAGTGCCTCGACCCTCAACGGAGCGGCGGGGAGATGTGACACTGGCAACCAACGGCGTACTCCATGGAGCGATACAGAAAAATAAAACATTATTTAAAATTTGACGGATTAGGCGAATGCTGGTAAATAATTGAAGCATTGGTAGGTTGGACGTTGAGTTAGGAAGACATGAGAAAATATAAGTCCTAGAATATAAAGATATTTTATTTTATTTACCACCAACCTATCGCAGTACTTAAGTGGGTGACTGTTTACTACCTATAGTGCCGGTTATAAAGCATTATTGAATTATGTATTCCTAACGACATTACATTTTACACTTATTAGATTTATTTATTATCATAAAACTATTCCATTAGAATATAGGTAACATGTTATCATTATTTTATAAATGCAATATAACGTGAATATAACTACCTATCACGGAGCAGGTATTTTGCTCTCGTTCAAGACATCATATTTGTTTTTAATGCATAGTAAGGACTTCGTTATAAAACTAGTTTTAGGTTGCTTTCTAATGTAATTTGTATGTAACACCGACTTTACAATAACGAGAAATAGTAATAATCTTGGCTACTTTTACTAATAGTATTATTTATTATCAGTTTATGCATCTCTTCATACCTTTTAATTAGCGCTGAAACGCAACCTATGACACACTATTTCATTATACTTGGTCGTAATATTTGAATAGCTAGCTAGCTATCCGACCTCTTTCGTTTAAGAATATCGAAACACTTCATAAGTTATATGCATCACCAACTAGATCATCAATTGAAAACACAGTATTGACGCAATTCCTAAAAAAAATTCATACGCGATTGTGATTTATATCTTCCTCTGGGAATTAATACTGCATATAAAATGCGTAAGTTTTCTTCTATTTTCATTCGAATTACGTACCGTCAAAACATTGAAGTAGTTCATGAGAGTTTTGTTTTAGAAACTAATGAGGACGACGGCGATTCTTTAGACATCTACAAATATCGAAAACGAGCCGACAAAGATGAGATTTTTACAAATCCTCCAGGGGTCTCCAAAATTCCAGAAGGAAGTGAACATAATATATGTTACGTAATTGATGAAGAAAAACGGCAAAAGACTTATGCAATTTTACAGGAAACGAGGACGGAATTCACTAGCAGCAAACTACGAACAATATTGATGATATATTCGAATACTGCTTGGAACGTGTTCATCTTAACGATACTCTTCATCGCTTACTTATTAGAATCGACTTTGTACACGTTCTGTCAGCCAAGGGACAGACCATTTTGGGCCATCATTATTTCAATATGTTTCAATTTTATCTTCACAATAGACGTAATCATTATCTCTGGTTTGAAATTCTTTAGAAAATGGAGGAAGACTCTAAACCTCGTAGAACCTGACACAAAAAGGGTCATATTAGACGTCATCCTAGCCATGCCATACTCATTTGTGTATTTGTTAAAATACGAAAAACCGACATTTGATTATTACGCAATTTCACCAATTTTGGCACTCCTACGAGTATACAGAATCATAGTTTATTTTTATAACAAATCTTCGCAAGCTGGAAGTAACCAATGGACAACGTTTCTGTTTCAATACTTGATATTGTTTTTGCTGTCAACACATACGTGGACTTGCGTATGGTATCTGTTTTCGGATAGAAGTTTTTCTATCAACGAAATTCGGTCGTCTTGGTCGACTGCAGCTATATACTTACCTACCGAGGTCACCTTTGATTGGTACACCGTATGTGCGTATTGGTCAGTCATGTTTCTTACAACAAACGCACTTGGTGATTTGTACCCGGTGACAACAACGGAACGAGTTACGGCAATCTTGGCCATTCTATTAGGATTTCTATTGACAACTATCGTATTTGTGGGATCTTTGACTTCGCAGTTCATAACTATTACAACTCGGCGTGCAATTTATGTAAGACAATTGATGAAAATAAAGAATCATTTACGTTTGATAAAAATGGATTCGGACACGACCAAACGAATCATCAGGTAATTAAATTAATGTAAAATCACTAAACTAACCTATAGGTGCTTTCAGGGACAAACGGTGCAGATGATCATGGCTGGCACACATACGTGAAAAGAAAATGTCATATTAATATTCATACAAAACACAATAATTAACGATAATATTTCGCTATCTGTAAATATTGTTCATGTATCCACAGCTGTTTTATGAACTATTCCAAGTCTCTTTATTAAGCAAATATTTTGTTCTAATTTTCCGACCAAAAATTTAATACTACAGCTTAGTCAAAAACAGCTGATATTTATGATTTTATTGGAAATAAGTTTTATTTTTATTAGAATATAAACAAAATATATCTGGACAATTTTCAAAATGTACGTTTTACCTACATTTTCAGGTATTACGAAGACCTTTGGTATCAAAAATCAGGCGTGTTCAAACCAAAACTGTTGAAACTTCTACCGTATCCTCTCCAAATGGAAATATGTTACGATTTGAATGCAGTGCCTCTGTTTAGCTCATTGATATTCCGAAAGCTTCCTGAAGCGTTCCTAAGAAGGCTCTCTTTGGATATGAGTCATCAGTTTTATTTACCAGGCGACATTGTTTACAATCATAACCATAACAAGACTATTATGGCAAGTACTGATTATTAATCGCATTACATTATACACCCACATGAGATAAGGAAGTTCTTTTTTTTTTCAATTATCTTTTATGCCACTGACACCTACTATAGAATAATTTAAAAAGCGTGTAGGTGACATTACTTAATAGCGTCGCAAACAGTTACATTGCACAACACTGTAATTGTGTTTGTCCTTGATATACTCGTATAAGAAACATATGGGTGAATAAAAACTTTAGTTTGTATTACCGCTACCAGGTAAACTCATGATTATTTATCCGAAAGACAAAAATGAATCTGTCTTCTTTATCGGCCAAAAGAGACAGCATCTAAGTTTATAATGGCTTTTAGTACATTCAAGCTTTGCTTTGAAGGCATATTGTAACATGTACAAAAAAAATGTCTGTCATTATTTATTTCAATTATACTTTACGTTATATGTAAATAATGAAGATTTGTTTGATATTTAAGATATGCGTCACTAATGGGGTCCTAGAGTTGTTGTCGGATGAGGATGATGAAAGCCCAATGATATCATTTGCGAAAGGAACGTGCTTTGGCGAAATAGCTTTGGTGTATAATATACCAGGTAAAAATGTAATGTTAATAGCTAAAAACCATATTAATGTCAATTAGTTAGTAGAACATCGTTTAACAATAATATAAATCGCGGTGATAAATAATCCACTCACAAAAATGCAATGTGAAAGGAATTAGCGGCAGCGCAGACGACAGACTATCCGTGACAGACTTTTTAGTCAGCGAAAATAGAACGTATGCAACTGTATGGAGTAACGCAGACGACGACGCACAAAAAGTCCGGCGCACAAAAAATCCGCGATATTCTGGCAGACCACGTCGCTCCGCGCCGCGCCGCTCATAAACTTTTCTTAAATATAGGACGTACCCAAAATTTTCTTCTTTTTTTCTGTAGGACTTCAAGTACAAAATAATAAAAAAAATAAAAATAAAAAAAAATAATACTTCGCCATCTCTGCACGATTTCCATAGCGTCTACGTCCCTACCGACAGAATGATCGAAAATGTGCGTCGTGTACGTAGTCTGTGAAAAATCCGCGAAAGATTTGCGCGTCATGCAGACTTTTTGTGGGCCCGCAGACTCGATCACACAAAAAGTGTGCTGTCTGCGAGATGACGAATAACTCGTCTGCGCTGCACCTTAATGTAAGTTATTTATTTATTTATTTAAGCTTCATTGCACAAATCAAGTACAAAAGGCGGACTTAATGCCTCATGGCATTCTCTCCCAGTCAACCTTTAGGCCAAGCAGAAAGAAACAGTGGGTAGTGCCAATTAACCTAAAACTTAAAAAAAAAACAGAAATAAACGAATAAACGTTCGTAACGAATAAGTTACGAACTTTCCTATCGACAAAAAAAACAATGATACAGTAGTTTTTAATATGTATAGCTGAATCTTATAATGCTTTTAAACTGTCCTTAATTTAGCTCGATGTACCGTTAAAGCTGCGACGTATGTAGAATGTCAAGTTTTAGACAAAACCAAGTTTATAAAACTGATGATAACATATCCGCAACTGATGGACAAGATAAAACAAGAAATAAGGCAACGAATTGAAAGAAGTCAACGTAGGAAACAGAGGCAAGGAGAAAATGGGACTTTATCACTGAACATTTTCGCTTCAAAAGATCGCAAGAAAAGTAGCATAAAATGCTTGAAAGATAAATTAAGATACATTCAAGGTATAACCTCATTACCGGATAAAATTAAAAGATACATAAGTAATTAGTTATGTATAATAAAACAGTTTGCATTGATGTTGTAGGTAAAACAGATGAAAATTTGACAAAGGACGACGAACTGGATACAAATTGTTTGGACCTTTACATTTTATCAGAGCATATTAAAAAGAAAACTACCTATTTTACCTGTCTTAGCTCCTCCTTCCCTTGGATCTTGGAGCATAACTGTTACCTTGTTAAATACTGGGAGCATTACATGCTTTTCATTGTGTTCTTCATCTGTCTAGTCTATCCATACTTCATCGGAATAGAGAGAAAATTCAAAGGCGGCTTCCTATTTTTCGCTCAAATTGTTATTACAATCTCTCTAATTCTCAATACAGTTATGACCGCGGTGACAGCTGTGAAAACAAAGAAGGAATATTTGACGACAATACGAAGCATCCTCGGCTATCGACTTAATACTTTAGGATTTTACTTAGATATTATTTCGATAATACCTTTCGAATATATTGTCACTATTCACACAGCAGTGAAATACCACGATAATTACAGAGATCACCTCTTTTACTTATGCAAAGGTTCTAAACTTTGTTTGATATGGAGATTGTCGAATTTTTTTGAGAAACTCGAACGAAAGTTACTCTTGAATTCTCTTATGGTTAAGGTAAGTAGACATTTTGTAACTGTATTAATTAAAATCCTATGTTTTTTTTTCAAAATGACAATGCAAAAGACTGGGCCCAAAAAAAATGTTGTGCAGATTTGGGACATAGCCTACGAAGTAGATCCAATAAACACCTTCAACTTTTAAGGCGTTGACAAAATTGGTCCTAGTGAAAAAAATATATTTATTATGTTACTTATTTATGTTCATATAAAATAATAAATTATTATGAAAGATAACTTTTTCCCCCTGGGACCGATTATGGTGTCATCATAATGAAAGTTGATGGTGTGGTCTTTCACATAGAATACATCTCATCTCTGCACATTAACTTAAATTTGGGCCCATTGTTCTTAGCAAGTTTTGCATTCTCCTTTGTATAGTTCCCTCAACAGTAATAAATTCCTTTTTAGGTGGTAAAATATTGTGTCTACATATGCCTGTTATGTTATTGGTGTGGAGTGATTTTGTACATGGAATCCTGTTTTGTAAGCCGTTGCTCTGAAAACTCATGGTTCAGTAGAGCATTGCTTTGGGAAGACCGAATTAGTGATGTTACGTTAAGCAAGTACGTAAACGAGGTTTAATTCTGTTTTACTCTTATTTATTTCCAAGTAATTCGAATGCTCGGTCTGTCGACACGAGCGCCGCGAACTTAGAGCGGTCCTGGGCGGTGGAAGCCTCTCTTTGACAAAATTATTATGGTGTGGAATATGGTTCGCCAACAAGAGAGCTTGGTAAGGTGGCCGCTTCCTTCTGTAAGGTACTCATCTCGCAGAGGGAGACAGCGAGAGGACGATCCTCTTGCCGCTTCACTTCCGACCTAAATGACCGTATGCACACGTCTGCTCTAGCCATTCATGTCGTTCTCATGATTTTTGGTATGGTGACTGGAGAGTAATATAGGCTACTTTATAAAATGTAAAGTAGAGTATCAGCCTATTAATATTCCACTGCAAGGCAAAGGCCTTCAACATTGAAATCAAGTCATCGCTACAATGATAGGCACTGGCTTAACTTACTTTCTTACTAGGCTGCTTTATATCCCGGAAAAATATCATATACATATATAAGTCTACAGTCTGGCAGCACATTGAGAGACGTATCCAGGTGAAGCGTCCCTCAATGAAATATGCCGCAGTGGCCGCTTCCCATCAGGTGAGCTGCGTGCCTGTCTGCCAACTGACCTAGTATAAAAAAATATTGTATTCCTGCTTAATAACATAGTTCACGCGGGCAAAGCTGCGAGTGAGAGAAGGTTAATAATAAACATCCCGATGCACTTGAGTGTGTCTGCTTCAAGCCAGTTTTAATCATTTAGCTTTAATCCATTTAAATTGATTAGATAAAAAACTGTCAAATTACCACACACAATAGATTAATGGGCACTCGAGAAAAACACATATCACTGTTTGGTGTTAGTAAAAACACAAGTTTGACCGGCTTTCGGAAGCATATGGTTTGCCTTTTGTACATTACGATATGATTAATATGTTTAATTATTCTTTAGGTCACGGTATAAATATGGTATACTGTATTTGTATGTATTGATCAAAGGTTGTAAATATGTTTATATATCACGTGTTCTAATGAAAAAATGATTTATAACGCAGATATTATCATCCTTTTTAATATCAGGGCAAAAACTAATATATTAAATGTTATATTCTTCCAAAATAATGCCCGGAATATATTCATAAGTATTTCAAATGTCATATCATTAGCATCATGTTTTTGGGTTTCGTACCTAAAATAAAGAATCACCAAACCCTCATAGATAGACTAAAAGGGAGAAGTTAGGCTTCATGTAGACGACGCCGGAACCGGACCGGCGCCGGAGCGCATATTGCAATGAAAACCGTGCCTGCGCCCATAGAAAAGAAAATTTTCTTTGTTCTGTGCCTGCGCCGGACTGAAACCGCGTGTTCTATTTTGATGCTGATTTTAGTTCAGAAAAGCATGGCGGCCCGATGTGCACGCGGTGTCGGTCCGGCGCCGGTCCGGCTCAGGCGCGGTTTTCATTCGTATACACAAACATCCGGTCCGGCGCCGGTCCGGTTCCGGCGTCGTCTACATGAAGCCCTACCCTTATTAAGGAAGACCTCATTATTTGTTTGTTTTCTATTGTCAATTTTCTTTGTTTTATAATAAGTTGGATGCTAATTTGAATTTGGAAATTTACCCATCATAGTAACGATGATTTGATTTCAATGACGGAGGCCTTTGCCCTGAAGCAGGACATTAAAATAGCCTGAAACTAGGTTAGCACTTAGCGCCAAATAGAATAAGCCTCATTCTACGCCAGAACACTAAACAATACACCATTTAGTAGAATCTTACAATTACTGGCCGCTAAGCCAAATACCGCACGAAGGGACAAACAAGAGGTGGAAGTCCTAAAATAACTTTAAACATTTAATTTTAGAACAGAGTACCCAATAGTGACGTCAGTGTACTTCGCGACAACAGTTCTCCTATCGGTGGGCTACGGCGACTACACACCCGGCGATAGATACGACATGACCGTAATGGCGTTTCTTAGCCTATACGGAGTCCTACTTATAGGCTACTGCGTATCTGAATTTTCGGCCGTTGTCACACATTGGTCGAGGTAAGTTCACGTGAGATATGTACCTACCTCTATTGGGGGCAAATGAGCAAGCGGTACACCTGATTGTCATCACCAAGGGATAGCTGCGCTTTCGGCCTTCAGTGTAGTAGTAGGCGGTATGTAAGGTCTCAAAAGAATATAGATAGGCTTACATTTGAACGAGTTCAACTGATACGTGTCAAGAATTTGCGGTTTTGACTGAATTTGTTCATTTGACGAATGATTTAAAAGTTGCCTAGTATATTAAGGCAGAAATATTGAAGAGGTAACATGCAATAAAACATTTGGAATTTCTAAGAGCATCTAAATACCTACTGAGGCTTTGGGTGGAGGCCTAAAAATATTCTTTGTGTGTTTCAAGCAGGTCTTCTTAAGGGGCCTAAGGCTGCGATGGTGGGATGAGTGTAGTGCTGTTTTTCTTACGTTGTAGCAGAGATAGCAGACACCATGCCAAAGTAGCTTTTACTAAAAAGGATTAACGTTGAATGTTACTAAAACACCGATTTATATACAGAACCAAAACTGCGTTCCTTGAAGTGATCATAACCATAGACAAGTTTATGAAGGAGAACAATATGCATCCAGCAATCAAATCCAGAATAATGGCATTTTACGAGCTCCAGTGGCAATATAATTCGGTAAATAATTAGACGTGACACAAATTTATTGCTCTATAAATATACTTGATATTTTAATAAATCTACCACTAGTTGATATGAGTCATTGTTGTGTACGGACATTTGATATAAAAGTTGTCTTAAAATAGCAAATTAGCAGCCAGTTAATGTCGAGTATATAGAGTCATGATCGAATTCTGTCTTCGTTTGTTCGAGACAATCTAACTAAACCAACTTTGCTTGACTTGGTTTCTTGCTATATTTGGGCAACGGGAAATCTCGACCCTCCCTATTCTTTATAGATTGATAAGAGAAGAGAAATAAACCACAGCAAAGACTTTACATGCATTCTTGGGTAGGTTAGTGATGTTATGTTAAACTTAAAACTGCAAATGGACTGTATCGTTAATTTACTAATAGAAAAATCATGTAGCCTTAGCAAAGGATATTACTTATCAATATGATTTTTACGATTCAAATGTTTGATAGTAATAAGTATTTTGTTTTACTAGGGAGTGGAACTGACTGACGAAAATTGGCTAGAAAAAACAGTGATACCTGCTGAACTTCGTAAGAAAGTACTGCATCAAGCACGATTTAAAGCACTTACATCGATAAGATTTTTCCAAGTGAAAAATATAGCATACATTCAGACGCTCACAGAAAGTAAGTGGAGCTGCCTTGTGATTTAATGTGTTGAATTTGACAGTAATAGCAGTATTTGACAGTAGTCATAAACCAGTAGCATCAACTCTGTGTAATTACGGATAATTATTTTGTTCTTATTTCGGTTGACACACATATTTTAGCGAAAAGTCGTGTCTAGATTTCCCTAAAATAAACAAACCGACAGCTTAACTAATAGTTTAAACTTATATTGATTACAATATAATTTATGATTTTATCACGTCCAGTTATTAATAAAGCTGTTTTGTCGTTTCGTGATAGACAAGGAGACTGCTTCTGGCCTTGCAGAAACAGATATTTAATTAATCAAACCCACACAATATTATTGACTTACATCGCATACGTTATACCGCATACAGGCTGGCCCGTAAGTAACACGACAAACATAGAGGGGAAACGTAGGGAGGTGACATAAATTATAAAAAGAAATCATCATTGTTTTCTGCCAGATAAATTATCCCAAAATATGTAACTAAAACTTTTTTTTCTAGTAGCAGTATATTGACTTTACTTAGCCTGATGGTAAACAAAAGGAGAACCCTTATTACTATCAAAACGGAAGCTACACCGAGGAGTTCCATCCGTTGGCATTGGCACCGCAGTACAGGCCCGCAAAACCAACTAACTATATTATCCAGCTGCCAGGGACATAATACTTCCTCCGGGCGAAATCGTCTACTACGGTGGTACAGTCACAAGAGAGCTGTATATCATTGAAAGTGGGTACTGCTTGGTAACCAGTAAAGAAATGAGAGAAGCCAAGACAGAACGCGTGATTGGTCCAGGGAATCATCTTGGATTACTAGTGCTGTTGTACGGAGTTCCTGCAGTGAGCACTGTGATCACTTTGACTCATTGTAAGGTATGAAGTATTGCACTTAAGTACCCAAAATGTCACATTAATAATAATTTCCTCCTAGCCGAGTTTTCAACTGCAGCGGCTTATCTTTACAATCATCCAACTACACATCACAGTTACACTCTCTATTCCTCATTTTTATGACACGTTGGGACAGCAGTCTGACACGACCGATGAGAGAACAAGCGAGGGACGAGCGAGCTTTACGAGCTTTCTGAGGCACGGGGTTGTTTTTAGATCGTCAAATGACTTATTGAGGTTACTTAATATGTTAAAAGGGCAGAGACAACGGTGTGTTCTTAACGTTCATAGAATTTATCAGTCATGGTACCTAGTATATTTTTTTTTCGATGTTCACCCTTAACCCTAACGGAACCCATTAAATATTTCAGCTAATAAGCATAAGCCATTCAGCTTACACATCTGCTTTGAGTTTGTTCCCCGACATGAAGGAACATGAGGGTCTGTTAACTCCCGAGGAACTGCAGAGCATCGAACTACATGCGAAGTCGCAAAGCCACACGCACTATTTGAAGCATTACAACATACTGACCGGGAAAAGCAAGAAAGTTAGAATCAGAAACCTTTTGGACCAGTTTATTAACAGTAAGTTTTGTATTTGGTAAAGAGAATTGCATGAGTTATATTAATTTAATAATAAAATAGTACAGAAAAGTGATGGATCAGCCTATTACTATCCCATTGTGAACCAAAGACATTCATCATTGAAATCAAGTCATCGTTACAATGACAGACAATAGCTAGTTAATTCACCTTTCTTTTGCATGGACAAACCTGAAATTGGCACAATTCAAAACCAATTTCGTTCGACCCAGAACAACAAAATAAATTTTTGTTGGGAAAAATAACCGCCAACGAGACCTGCGGACTCTGGACTAAAGGCATTGGTCCCACAACCCACAGAACTCCTCCAGTTCCCCTTTCACACTCAAAGAGATATAAGCCGGTGCCCGCCATGTGGCAAATGACCGCGCGGCTCAAGTACCCCGAAATCACTTCCGAATAACATACATTTCTCTAGATAATTACAATTTTACAATATTCGGCATTAAACATGCAAGAGCGGCAAAATCTATCTGTCAATCTCCCCGACTTGTGCGGGGCACCATACGCGGTGGCGGTGACCATAGTGATGTCTTAATCGAGTGAACCAGTTATTCGTCACACAATCAACCTTAATGATTTCAGATTCATTCATAAACGTATCTGCAGAGTACAAAAAGAACAGGGAAAACTACATGAAATCTTACTCGCAGTTCAAAATGTTGAGTAATATTGCGCCTTATCTACTGATGCCTATATCCATCAAGCCAAACGGAATGTTTCTCAAGATTTGGGCCTCTATTAGAGTCATCCAATCATTTTTGCTGGCCCTAATAATTCCGGTAAGATACTGGTAGCTTAAATCTGGCAAAGTTCACCTATCATAATCTAGCTTAACAACATCAAATAATATGGCTTTCTCAATTTGTCGAGTTAAATGTGGCCGATGAGAAAACAGAGCTTACCTAAGTATATCTACCTAAACTCGCACACCGGCTTACATTTCTCTCAGAAGGGTCCAGAAGGGGGACCCAATTCGCTGCTGCTGTCAGCGAAAAGGAGACACAATCGTCTATCTTTTAACATCCCTTTTTAGGGGAGGATTTTACTAGCCTGCTGTAAAATCGGGCGTGTGTGGGTCCCGGGCGGGACTTAAATCGTTTGTCGCACTACCCACAGTGGGTATCCCATCTTCCACTGTCACTGAACGATCTTACTATTTCGTAATTTTAAAATACTGAAT
This sequence comes from Mecyna flavalis, assembly GCA_949319885.1. Lineage (NCBI taxonomy): Eukaryota > Metazoa > Arthropoda > Insecta > Lepidoptera > Crambidae > Mecyna > Mecyna flavalis. Next base: position 15,756,729 of record OX439433.1, read on the forward strand.
AATAAATTTTAGATTGTCATCACTATGGCTCCATTGTGCGGAATCTTCAATGTAACCGTTGTGGTACTAGAAACGATAAGCTACGTGGATCTTTACATAATGCTTCACGTTGCGTATTATGGGTCTAAAAACCAACTGATCTATCACCCGTATTTAACAGCGAAAAACTATTTAAAAGTTAGTATTTTAACTCTTTTATTCTTTCTATCTACGTACACGTTATGAGTATGTGATGTGTATACCTAGAAGCACATCATCCTACCCTAATCACCTATATAATATATAATAAGAAACATTAATTTTTGTAGTTTGTAAAAAAGGAAATACAACAAAGGAAGACTATAATTTATATTGGTCTAGACCAGATTATGATCTCGCATAAAAAGCACGTCTAGCGTAATAACTCGAATCTCAATGCGTGAAACAGGTCGTCAAAATTCATACATAATGCATTTAGATTGCACTTCTAAAGAATATATCTTTCTTAATCTATAAATATATTTTACAGGGTCCATTCGTTATGGATTTCTTAACTTGTTTTCCGTGGTATGCGGTGTGGAAGCTATTCGTTCCAAGACACAACGGAGGCCACACAGATGAGGATCACGTAATAAATAACCACTTGTATCACTGCATACTGCGAATGGTCAACGTTTTGCAAATTTATAAATTGTACGCTGCATTCTGGGCTGAATCAATTGCTGCTTTGAGAAGGGTAACTATATTAATTTGCTGTGAAACTGAACAGATTATTTTCTACAACTATCTTGTTGAAAAGAATAGTCGATGACGGATTTTTTATGTGCGTGTTTATCACTAGCTCGGCTTTGATGGAAAAAAACATCATTAGAAAACCTCCATGCACAATTGCACATTGGAATGGATGTAAAACCCATTGCTTAATGTGCAACCGTGTTATATTATAGGCCCTCTAAGCTGTTAATTCTATTTTTTTTATTTATTGCAATGTGTAACAAGACGAGCAGATCGTACATCTGATGGTAAGCACCACGTCTGCCCTTAGACAGTTCAGTGCCAAACACTGACTGAAACATTTACTGTCTGCCACTGCCCTGCACCCGCTACACCGAGACGACAGTTATTAGGTCTCATATACCCAGTAATTTCACTAGCTTAAATGCTGTGGTTGGTTCTTTTAGTACATCCCTTCTTGACGACTATATAAAGAAGATTAATTGGTTTAATACTTAGAAAATGTATGCAACTAAAAGTCTTCCTCGACGTTATTGTTAATTTTTGCCTTAACCTTTTTTTGGTTCATTTCAGGCATATTTGATGAGTGTGGTGCAATTCTTCCTGGTAACAATATTTTGTTTAAATCTATACGCATCAATACTGATCACAATGTCGTGCAGATACGTAGTAGCAAGCAATCATAATGAGTTTCAAACTATGATATCGCGACTTGCGCTCACTGGGCCCTACATGAATGTAACGTATCATCCTAGCGGCAATATGATATGTCAACGCGGTTTGTATGTTTTATGATTTATTGATCATCAATCAATCCGATATATTGTCATTAATGTTAAGTCTCTTACACAAAGACATTGATGTTAGGTGTCGCCAGTTGTAAATTGATGGAAAAAATAACTTATTGCGCAGTCAGTCTTTGTGATACCTATTTCCCTACGTGCATCAAAAGAGTTTAAGGGCCATTGGTCTTTAAACTAATTTCAGAAAGATATTTGTAAAGTAGAATTCACGTCAGATAAGCAAATAAACGACATGATATACTACATTAACCACCGCGTAGTTATCATGCAAAAAATAAATCGTACATTTAAAAAAAGCTTGATTTTGTAACTGCGCTTTACTTCCACTTCTTTGTTTTCTATAACGATTATGACAGTCCACCAAATCTTGCAAACATTTCTTTATAAGGAATTAAGTATTACGACGCAGCAACGCTATTTAAGGAACAGAAATAATTTAATATTAATTTATCATTTTAGATTGACTAAATGGCATCTTTGTTATTGGTACAACGTAGGGTGCCTTATGCACCAGTGGACGTGGGTTCCACAGAACAAACATTCAATTAAGAAAAAATGTTTATTCTGTGTTTATGTGTTGTGATTTCGCTGATTCTGTTTTACTTTGGGATCAGATCAATGTATGTATCTAATATTTTTCAGGATCATGGGTGGACACAACGAAACTTCTAAAAGACGAATACCTAACCCCAACCAAAGTATACCTTCTGGCTTATTATTGGTCGGCAACCAGTTTTAGCGGGGCTGGCTTCGGTGACATCACTGCTCAGGACACCACCCACATGATACTGTCCATATGTAGCAACATTCATGGCGTCTTGTTCTTTGGGTAAAATTAGTTTTGCATTTGATGATTTATACTTGTGTTGTGCTGTATAAATATAATAAAAAATAAGCGCTAACCCGAGAGCTAAAGTTATAGATGTCTGAATCATACATTGATGACCGATTTGGTGTTATGGTTGAGAAATTGGCTGAGACCAACTTAGTTTTAAGTATGAGTCTAGATGGCAATGTATGATTTTACACATTTTTTTATATAAAAGAGTGAGGCAAACGAGCATAGGTGACACCTGATGATAAGTGATTAATACCGCACATGGACAGGGACACCTGCGACTGGGTTTAAGATGCATTGTTCGCATTTGAACTAATAGGAAAGGAAGGTGAATGGCTATGAAGATGAGTAGGAAGGAAGGGAAAGAGCGGTTCTGGTTATATAGTTTATAAATGAATGTCAATATGGAACATCACTGATTTCTGTTTATGCGTAAACACTACCAGCTTCAGTGTCTGAAGGAAAACGTAGTGAGGAAACCCGCACGTTCAGATAACGCGTGCAACCATGATCCACTTCGTTTGGTATTACTCTCATGGGTCACGAAGGCCGAACGCTTCAATGTAATGACTATCGAAATCGAGGATCTTGATCTTAACGTACCCCGGTTGATGAAAAGAAGTTTCCAGTACCTATATAGGTACATTTGGCAACATATTTGTATAAATAAATTTAAATTCAATAAAGAGCACATGCCCGAATTACCTATTTTGGGTGTAAAACCGTTAAAGATGCTACCTAGAGAATAAAATATAATTAACCAATAGCTGGGAACTAATCCCCGAAAGTATGTATCATAAAAACTTTTGAGGGACGCTTCCAGGTGAAGCGTCCCTCAATGGAATAGGCCGCAGTGGCCGCTTACCATCAGGTGGGCTGCGTGCCTGTGTGCAAACTGACTGACCTAGTATTTTAAAAAAAAATTAGATAAAAATCTCGTCAAAAGTTTTAAATCTTTCAGCAATTTTAACGAACAGATATTAATTTATTTAATCGTATACAATTTCAGATATGTTTATGCGAAAATAGCTTCGTTGAAAGCAATGGCAGATCAGGTAGTAACGATATTCCAAGAAAATCTAAAGCATTTAGAAATGTTTTTGAACAAAGAAAAGGTGCCGTTTGTATTAAAGCGAAGCATCCTAGAATATTGGAAATATCAATGGAAAAGAACAGGGGGCTGGTCGGTGAGTAGACATTCCAAAGGAAAAGTTCATTTCATTTCTGGATCTTCCAGTCGCTTTCCATTCCAGCAGATCTGCTTTTTTTATACTAACTCAGTTGGCAGACAGGCACGCAGCCAACCTGATGGTAAGCGGCCACGCCGGCCTTATCCATTGAGGGACGCTTCACCTGGAAGCGTCGCTCAATGTGCTGTGACTGTAGGCTCACGACAACAGGCAAAAGACAGGCAAAGTTGGTCTTTTTAACTTGAAATTAAAAAGAAATTCAACCTGGTCCCAACTGTCATAGTATATTTCTCCCTTACACTTTCACTGTCGTGTCCTGTCCTAATGATGCCGATTTCTTGAAAATAAATAAGCAACGTTATTTTTGAACATCAATGCTCGTACATTCTACTTTAACTGTAGTTTACTTTGACATTAAGCTCTTTAACGAAACCTGTTACTTCAATGTGTCCCCAATTGCATGAATCACGTGCGTGTTATGTCAAATATTCACTAATTGTCTGATTAGCGAACAACAAAAGGATTGCAAAATACAAAGCTTTGTTGTGTCCTGTAAATAAATAGCCAGATGATTAGTTCTAGCATACGAAGAATCCTGTAATTTTCTCAACACTCGGTAATAAGTATGTAAAGTAGTCAATGACATTTGCTAAGTAGAATTAGAATGCTATGTTAATAGCCCTGTTAGCTTCTGAATGTTATCAAATAACACATAATAACGGCTTTAGATTTAATTATCCTTGTGCAGCACCAATCCATACTGGGTAAACTACATGCAAATTTAAACGAAGATGCAGTTTTATACATGTACGAGAAAACGCTTAGAGAAATACCGCTGTTTGAAGATGTCGAGAATTCTTTCTTCAGGGCATTCGCGAAGAAACTTAAAGAACAGTACTTCCAGAAAGGATATATGGTTATAAGAGCAAATGAAGTTATAAGCACTATGTATATCATATACCGGGGAAAGGTAAACTTCAAAAATGATATTTATAACTCAGTAACTGCATCCATCGCATTCACACACTTAATTGTGAGTAAAACAAATAAAGAGACATGCCTACATTAGATATTGGGAAAGGAAACAGTAATATTTAAACCGGGAAAAAGCTCAGTTTCCAATGGATAACAGAAATAGAAGTGTTATTATTTGTCTTTTTTTTTTCTCGTCCCAACGGAGCAACGGAAACACGTGATTTTTGATAGAGCCTGGTTTGGGAGCAACAGACTTAGACTAGACATATAGAGATAAACTTTTTGACTTCCCGGAAAAATATAACATTGATGCGGGATAATGTCGTATATAGTTCTCGTGGATAAAGCCGCAGGCGAAAGGCTACGCTTATTCCTAAACAGCTATCAATTATGTAAAGTGGAAATTCACAAGAAAGATACATACTCGTAGATTCTAATAAATACACTCGAATATGTATCTCAAGACGTGGTGTTTGTATTTTAATGGTCTGTCCATTTAAAATTTTACTGGTTTGTGTAGGTGGACATAATATCAGATATTAATGAAGTGGAGGCTTGTATGGGCCCCGGAGGTATATTTGGAAATATCAGAGGTGCATCCAAATATTTAACGATGTCTAATGTGATCGCGTCGAGAAATATTGATTTGTTGTGCATACAAGGACAAGAATTCTATGCGCTGTTAAAGGTAAATATTTTTATTCTACAAATACTGAATTTAAATTATAAAAAACAATATTATTACGTATAATAGTAACTTCTCTATAGAACACTTTAAAGAAAGGATCATTATTCGTCTTATTTGGTCCAACTCATTGGTATTTTATCAATTTTCTTACAATATTACCGTTAGAGTTGTTGGAAAGTGTAAAGCAAAAGATGCTCAACTTATAATAAGACAGGGCTTTTTGTAAGTCTTGTTGAGGACACAGATGCGGAATGACACAAAAAACAATGATGTATTATTCTTTTAAAAAAATAGATATAAATGGACCAGCATATGACATCTAACAGATGAATTGACAGTATCTTATTTGTCAGTGCTGAAACTAGCTATAAAAGTCGTAACACCACGGCAGCTTTCATCAAATGTTATGGCTTCTGTTCTGACGCAACTTAAATTATATTAACAATAGGTATATCTATAAAAATCTGACACAGGTCAACACAACAATCTAAATAATAGATTTCTGTGCAGGTCAAAGTAGCTTTCTAAAAATAAGATAAATTTTGAACTTACCTGAAACAAATTATTGTTTTCCAGAGTTACCCATCGGTGTTCAGAAAAGTGAAACATTCTGTCGATACTGCAGCTAAAGACTATGTACTCCCAACAATCGTATCTGAAAGAACAAGTTTAGATGTAAGTCACAATTTATGAGTAGTACCTAGATGCAATTACGATGAATGAGTGTTTGTAACTCTTTCACTGAAAAAAACTACGAAACGTATTTAAGTGCAATGGTTTTCTTTTTATTGCAATGTGTAACAAGACGAGCAGGTCGTACACCTGATGATAAGCGCCACGTCTGCCCTTAGACAGTTCAGTGCCTAACAGTAACTAAGCAGCTGTCTGGCACCGCCCTGCGCCCGCTACACCAAGACGACAGTTATTAGGTCTCATATACCCAGTAATTTCACTAGCTCCAGTGCCCTTTCCCCGAAATACAGAAGTTTGAACACACACACACGGGAAAATATCTGGCACTGCGGTGGTACCTTTTTTTTGTGTTATATCAGTTGGTATAGAGTTACGGAGCCCAACTGATGGTAAATGCACCCTGCGGCCTATTCTATTGAGGAACACTTAACCTGATACACTGTAAGGCCCTCTGATCCTTTAGCCTTTGGTTTCAAGCACACTGGCTCCCACATGACGCCTCCGTGGAACAATAAAACCCGGAGGCCGGTCGTGGGATCGATTTCCTCCTTGGGACTGGTTGGTGTTGGGCCTTTTTAGAGTCCGACTGGCTAGCATCCACTCCCACAGGTGAAATCTGTAGCCATAACAACTATTAATGTAGGAGCCAGTAAATACACTTGAAATCAAAGGCTCGAAGATCAGATGACCTCAATGGAGTAGACCGCAGTGGCCGTTTACTGTCTGCCAACTGATGAAGTACATATATAAAAAAATCCTCTGATCCTCAAGCCTATGGTTTCAAGCACACTGCAGACTCCCACGTGAATGTAGCTGGAACACAGCCAAAGCTGTATAGGGTTGCTAGCTATAGTTAGTCTCATTTTGAAATGTCATACCTACCACCAGACGGAAAAAAGGCGAAAACGATTTTATGCCAGCGACCAGCATAGCCACAATTTCACATAGATCAAAACTCTTAAGCAATATGTATGTAGGTATATCAGAATAACACATAACAGATAATTTATAAATAATGTTGCTTAATTTAGAGGTGGGCGCAGCTGAGGGCGGAAACTAGTATTCCATATTTGAACTTGTTGTTTTAACATACACCTTGTTTTGTATTTTACCGAACAGTAAATGTTAGTGATTTTCAATTATGTGTTAGACATGTAAAAGGTACCTATGGTGAGTTCGAATCCCACTAATTTCGTTTTAACTAAGCGTTTACATGAGTAAGTAGGACAGAATGCAAGTTATTTATAGAGGACTATTAAACAAAATGGGCATATTGACTATCTGTGGTTAAGTGAACCTATACATAAAAGTGCCTAAATGTAAAAAAAATCGGCTACTTCCCATTTGGTAAACCTCAAACTGTATGGGATTAAATGTATGAAGTAAGAATTTTAGTAGGTACAGTTTTAGGTTTACCAAATGGGAAGTTAACCAAATGGGAAGTACCCAAAAAAACATGCTTCACTTTTTACTTTTTGTTCTTCGATCGCTTTGCCAGATCTGCCTTCAAGGAACTTTTTTAATAACATTTTCTTACAGTTACACGAAGCTTATCCTCTGTCGTACGAATCGGGAGACGATGAAGAAGAAGGTGACGATGACGATGTAGAATTAAACATATTTATGGATGTAAGTTAAAATTAATCAAATATCAGGCATAACTCAATGTTTTAAAGACGATTTGTTTTTAAAACGTTTTATATAGTGTTTTTATCTCACTACCTATACCTATACTAAATGTTTCTTTCTTTCTTTCTTTCTTTCTATACTAATACTAATATAATATTATAAAGATGAAAGATTTGATTGTTTGTTTGTATTGAATAGGCTCCGAAACTTCTGAACCGATTTGAATAATTCTTTCACTGTTGGAAAGCTACACTATGCCCTGTGAACATAGGGTACTTTTGATCCCGGAAATGAGGGGGGAAAGGGGGGATATTCGAAAAAAGAAATACGCACGGGTGAAACCGCGGGCGGAAGGCTAGTCATCAATAATATACACATGAAATTTTGTAATAAATGATTTCTATTAAACGCTTCTTGAACTTACTTTAAAGTTTTTTTAACAATTCCTTTGCAGAGTCCAGAGAAAAGTATCGCCGATTCCCACGGCTCACGGTCCATCACATCTGCAGGGAATGCTAACTACTCAGTCGCCGCATTATTGATTCTGAAACCTCACAGGTACATATTTTAATTTAATGACTCTTCTGAAGGCTCGAAGGTCATCGACCTTATTTATAGCTGAGATGTGACAGACATTTTAATGAAGATATAAATAAAACCATTAATCTCAGTTATAAGAGAAAACTTCTTCTAGAAAATGTCCACTATTCACAAAGGATCAAAAAAAAAGAGTCATTGAAATATAATAAACATATATTTACTTTCAGATGGTTTCGAAGTAGTATTCTACCGGATGGAAAACTGATCACATTTATGGGTATCGTTGATTGATGTTTTACTATATTTATCTGTTTTGCATTTGTCTGTATTGAAATCTGGCTTAACCAAAACAAAAAACCACTGCATGGCAAAGGCCTCCATTCTTGAAATCAAGTAATCGTTTAATTAAATGACGGAAACTGGCTTAATCACCACGCTTGCCAAATGCGGATTGGTGATCACAAACCCGTGCTGTGTCCGAAAAAACCGACACGAAGTTAGCTCGACCCGGGAATTGAACCCAGGACCCCGAGATCTCGGCCCGGAACTTAAACTACGAGACGTCGAGGATGTATCACAAATGTATCATCAATCAAAATGGATTGTCTTGATTTAATCAAACCTAATTTTCCATATTTCATTTTCTTACAGAGCAATTTATCCTGTTCCTTGCATACGCTGACTTTATGATACTGGTGTATCAACTGGCATTCCTTTCGGTACCATGCTATTTGTACATTTGCATTTGTACTGATTTAATATTTTTGTACAAACTATTTCTTGATGTCCACACTGGTTACATGAACAGATACGGAGATTATGTTTTGAGTCCAAAGAAAGTACGGAAAATGTAAGTATTTATTATTATTTTTCCGAAGGTAGTTATATAAAATATCCTGAAACGAACAAAGATTTAAATCTTTGGAAACGAATTGTTCTATGACTTTTAAAATCCTAAATAATTTCTTATAGATTAAAAAAATATATTGATATTAAATAACACATAAACAATATATAAGAATATGTGTACATTCAATAAAATTAACAAAGATAAAAAGAGGTAGGTACATAATCACTACATAGTTTAATTACGTATACTAATAAAAAATACGTTTATTTTTCCCATACATATTATATCACATAATAGTAATCAATCATAGTCAACGAGTAGGTAATCGAAACGTTTACTTGTTTGAATAAGCCTACAAGTAGAAATTACGGAAAATATAAAATCAAACCTGACATGACAGCTAAACCAATGACCAAAACTGAAATAAAATAATACTAAGAAGTAATTTTCGGTAAAGAATCATAACAAATACAGTAAAGTAATGAATACGAGACGACATCCCCAAGTGGCTACCTCCACAGGGGAAATCTGCCGCCATAAAAGCTCTGGCTGTGTTCGGGCAATATTAAAGTCCAGTCCTCTTGGTCACGTGCACAATTTTGATTTGGTTGGGTTTTACGGCCAGGGGTACCGCGGTAATTGGTTAAAACTTATTTTCCACTGTACCATCAAGGGAACAGCCAAGGGTACACAGGAAAACAAGCGGACCGCTTACCATCTACAGTGACCGCTTGCTTACCATCAGTTGAGCTGCGTGATCTTCTCGTAGTATAAAAAACATACACATCTAAGCAAACGATTGTTTCAGGTATTTCTCCAAGGTATACCTACGCAGGCGCGACTTCTTAGCAAACCTGCCGCTCAGTTACTTAGCATACGCCCTGCCTTTACGTCGGGATGTGCAACTAGCATTCTTCTGCTACCTACGCTCTCCACAGCTCGTTAGGATCTCTTACCTATTCACGTATAGAGTACATAGGAAGATCAAAATTGCCTCCGCAAACCTATTGTTCAAGTTAACGTGAGTATCCTTTATTTCATTGAATACGACCGTATGTAATTTTTGCGTTAGTTTTGGGTCGAAACTTTGCTCAAGTTGTTTCTCTAGTCACTTATGACATAAAAAAAAACAGGCAAGGAAGAGCACCTCGGGGTTTAGAAACTCCGTACGTAAACGTACTTTAGGACGTGGATATCGAATTAATGTCACCCTTATTTTTACAAAAATTAAATTTGCGCATCCACCTCGTACTTCCAGACCATCGAACTTATCTCTATAAGTACGCGTGCTATTCGGTTCTATATTTTAGTTCGCTGGTTCTATAGCATTCATTTTCATCTCTAACAGAAAAATTCGTGATAGTTTAACAGATGAAATTATTTGTCAGTGGTGAAACTGGTCCCGAGACTTTCTTTACACATTTCAGATCAATTGGCATTTGGGCCACAATACTAGCGCACGTAAACGCCTGCCTGTTTTTCAAACTGTCTTGCCTCACTCCAGTGCATTGCACTTCTGCCAACTGGATGTCTAAAAACGAGTTGAACTTACGAGGGAAATACATCCAAGTATGAAAAACTTATTTATCTTATATTTAACATTACATTAAATCTAATAAATAGCCAACTTCTCTACTATGACACTAAAGTCGTCGTTGCCGCCCGAAAAAAGATATTTATTTAATGCTAGAACAGTTGGAAGTCAGGCACGCAGCCCACCTGTTCCATTGAGGGACACTTCGCTAGGAAGCGTTGCTTAATATACTGCTACATTGTAAGCTCATCTGATCTTCGAGAACCTTTGATTTCAAGTGTACTGGAACTACGTATGTATAATAGGATTGCCTTGCCCAAAAAGATTATGGTCTAAGCCACGGTATTAAATTATAATCAAAGGTACCTACCATGACTAAATCAGAACAAAACACTCGGAAAACAAATACTTGAGTAATGATGCAATAGAATTACCTCCACCTATGAGTATGACCTTCACTTGTAAGACTTATAGTTAAGCACCTATATTTTAGTACCTTAATACTTTATGTTTCATTTACAGGCTGACTATTTTTCCATTTATATAGCTGCTTTATGGTACATGATAAATCTGCTAACAATTACTGGTACCGGGGACGTGTCTTCGCAAAATGATTTCGAAGCTATTGAAACGATTGTTGTTATTATAATAATAAAGTTTTGTACAGGTATGAGTAATTTGTTATTTTAGATACTGTATGGAAACTACTTATAAAGGTACTAGGTTGCCCCCTTTTGCAGCTGTTGTCAGCAATAGTATCGATAGTACTCGTATCAAGACTGATGCATCGTAATACTATCCATAGTTTTAAGCGATCGATACTATCGGTACAATTGATAACATTGTATACGAGTACTATCGATAGCTTTTTAAACTATTATATCGGTAGTGCCAACTTTCGCATTAGCTAAGTTGGACCCTTTACGTAGGTAATGAAAAATGATGTTTTGCTCTCAATAACAGGTCTCATAATAAGCGGCCACTCTGTAAGTTCCTCTGAACATTCCGCAGCTCGCCTTATGATGCGAGAATACTACGACCTTCCATCATTGAGGGACACCGAGACAAGAAGTGTTACTCAATGTGATGTACTGTAGGCTCCTTTGATCTATGGCATTTCTCAATAACTTCTTTATTATTTCTATTTCTTGTTTTCTAGGTCTCCTAATATCAGAAATGTCTGCGATGATAACCGCACATTCGTCTTCTCGTATCGCATACGATTATGGAATAAATGAACTCAGAGACGGACTTAGGGATATGGACTTGAGTGATCATCAAATGAATAAGATGTGGGACTATGTAAGGGAGTTGTGGAATAGACAGCAAGGAAAACAGGTCATTTTCATCTCTTCATCATTTTTAGATGCAAAAATATAATAATTGACGCTTGTTTTTTTTATAAACAATAAATCATAATTTACACTTTAGAAACAAAAAAAAATAATGTAGTAAAAAAGTAATTTAAATACATACATTATAAAACACACCACTAGCGCCATCTCGTAGCTACTATAAGCAAATACATTATTTACATATACTCGTATTATGAGCTTCCGTCTTTTTGAACCGACTTGAAAAAAGTCGGAGGTTCTCAATTCGTGTAGTACCTACCTATATATTTATTTTAGATCAAGTTTAGTGTGGCCGCTCACCAATTGTAAACGTTAATAGTAAGGTATCCCAAGGTGATCCATTCTTCTTTCTCGTCATCAAATACGTGAAAGACAGAAAAATATTTTATACATCAATTTAAAATTGTCTAACGTAAATGCAAAATGGCTATTATTAAAAAAAGTCTATGCGCGCACATAACTTCAGAATGGCACCACCACGGTATTATTAGTTTGCTTAACGTGGAATGAAATGTCTCTAAGACAAATTATCTTCCAGATGCCAGAGCTAGTATACAATCTACCGTTCCGCCTTCGAAGCCAGCTGATGCAATCAGTATACGGTTCCCACATCAGAGAATCTATTATATTCAGCAAAGTGGACGACGACTTCAAGAGAATGCTCGCTATGTGGATGAACCACTGTGTATTCTTTCCTGGGAACTACATAGTTCAGTGTGGGGACTCTGATCAGTGCATTTACTTTATACATAGAGGAGAGGTTAGTTCCGTGAGCCCTCTGGGCGAAATACCAGCTACTCGGACAAATGATACACTCCTTCAGTGAACAACCGGCGGCCTTTTTTATATTTACTCGGATAAAACGTTACGTACGTCGAGGGCGAATGGTGGTGTGTTAAACTTCACACACAACATAAAGGGGCGGAGTTTATCCACTACACTTTAGGGTGCTCCTCCTTGCTTAATGGTGATGTCATGGGGAGACGTGTGACAGACAGCATCCCAATTAAGGGAAGAAGTACTAAACAAAGTTAACCTATCTCTTCTTTTAAAAATGGCAAGACTGTCCCCTAGCAGGGTGATAATTTAATTTTCTTTTCAAGGTGGAAGTACTGACTGTTCATCCGAATTTGACTGAGTCAATATACGATATCCTTGGACCGGAAGATAGTTTTGGAGTAGCTCAGGTATAGTTTTCATTATTGTTTGATATCTGATTTTATATTATAAAAAAAAAACAAGTAGAACGTTAATTGGATAACCCGTAAAAATGGCTTCGACCAAAATTTGAAAAAAGTTTATTCATGTTTAAGCTTAATATCAGCCAGTCACTAAAATATAGGGAGCCTACAGTTTGGCAGCACATTGAGCGACTCTTCCTGGCTTAGACTCCCTCAATGGAATAGGCCATGACTGCCCACTCTATAGGTTTCCTGGGGGGCTGTAAGAGCTCAATAGTTTGACTCCGGCTGCTGAGGACGTGTTGCAGCAATTAAGTTTGGAAGTTTGAAAGGTGTAAGGTTTCATGCAGCTTTCGCCATACGACATGACGAATGGAATAGGCCGCAGTGGCCACTTGCCATCAGGTGGGCTGCTTGCCAGTCCGCCAACTGATCTAGCGTATTACAAATCGTTTACATTTACCCTGGATCACAATTTATTAAGCTCTATTTATATTGTATAAAATTGATAATACTGGGTAAATATTTCAGGGCCTCTTTGTAGGCGTCGCCCATCATTTCTCGTTCAGGGCCAGAACCGTAGTCGATATTGTATACTTGAAGCTTGAACAATGGAAATACTTGCTCGACTTTTACCCTAAATCGGCTAAAGTTGTCCAAAGAAAAGTGGAAAATGTTTATTTAGCTATATGAATACATTTAATATAAGAATCAATTCTATGCTTTACTCTTTTTCCCGGCGTTTTGTCCCTTTTATCCATTTTGAATTACGCATCCAATTCCTCATAATTCAGATACACATTATGAACATCCCGCCACAGGATTTGTCCTAAGGTCCACACTAAGGTTCATCTTATAAATGTTTGTAATGAGTGGGATTCGAACCCACGACCTCAGACTTAGGCTGGTTTTAGTCTCACGCTGACGGCACGCGTACCGTCAGCGCTGACGGCCGAGATCTATGAACTTGTAGGAGCGTTTTTGAATGACGCGTAGCTATCAGCGGCGACGCGCGGCCGTACGCGCCGCGCGTCGGCGCCGCGTGGCTGTCAGCGCTGACGACCGCGCGAGCGCCTCTGGCTTCAGGGAGCGTTTTAGTGTCGCGCGGAGCGAACGTCGTCAGCGCGTACAGTCATGGCGAATCGCGAAGTGGATAAAGGTCAAGTTATCGATGAGGTACACTTTGAGGAAGATATTGTGGGATGCATGCGATACCTTTGCCAGTAATTCGTCAAAAGTTCTAGTTGACATTCGAAAGTAATTAAAGAATTTACTTTTGTCAGCCCTCAAAGTGCAATATAACAAGACAAATTCTCCTGCAACGGCTCTCTGGTCAATCAATGGATGAACATGGAGTCTTTGTTGTCGCCGGTTTTTATTATTTTGGGATAGATAGTACAAAGCAGTAATAATTAATACACTTCGCATTTTTGTCGTCGTCTGTACAGTAAGGCGGTCAGCACGAGACTAAAACGAGCCACGCTGAGCGTCAGCGCTGACAAACTACGCGCTGAGCTGTGAGCGCTGACGGTGCGCGTGAGACTAAAACCAGCCTTATAGGACAGGGTCGTCAAAGAGCAGTCAAAATAATTGTAAAGTTCTTAAGCTTAAAATACTATAGAATAATTATTAAAATTGTTATTTTTTATCAAAATATCTTTTATTTAAATAATCAACAATAACTCTTCAAGTTATAATCCAAAATAATTATAAAGTAGGCATAACAAAAGAAGCAGCAGTTAGTGCAATCACATGAAATAAGATGTATACCCGTGTGATATATGCCAATGTGATAAAGGTCCGTTTTAGAATCACCGGCTCGTCCCTCTTCGGATGTGAAGGGAAACATGGGGAGTTTAGTGCGCAGTGGGACGAAATAGTCCCGAGTATCACTCATAGCCACAATTCTCTTTAAAAAACCTACTGTAACGGACGGTACATCAAAGAATTCTCCTCCGCAAAAAAATATATTAAAAAACAGGTCAATTTTAGAATGAGATTTTACATTTTAATACATATGACTGTACTAACGAAAGCTAACGAAATTATTTAAAAAAATCACCAATCATCAAATTGTCTGTCCATAAATCTGAACTCTAGGTAACGTCACAAATCAGTTGACAAACTAGACTAACTACGCTAACTACAAGTATCAACTCAAGTACCACATTCACTCGTTCTGTCTCTTTCGTTTCCTCATGATCCGCTGCGATATCTCTGGGATAATGTCTTGTGTCTCATGCGCATCTTCTGACTGCTGCGTTTGATCGACCACTGTGTCTTCCTGCGTTAGGTCTAGATGCTGAGTTTGCTGGAGCCTGGAACTGATAATACAATTGTGTGTTAGTAAATGAGTGTTTAAGTATAAAATTATTATTAATAAATAAATTATAAATATCACTGGACATTGCATTATTCACACAGCGCCATCCAGCCACTAACCTTAGTTAGTGGCTTAAATGCTTACATTAGCTTGTGCTATGGGTGCCAGACAACGGATAAACATTACCTATATACTTTTTTTTGTAAATACACACATAATAGGACACAAATGTTTGTACCGTGCGGGGATCGAACCCGCGACCTCTGGTGTAATAGCCGACTTCTCGACCATTACACCAAATGGCGCAAAATCTAACTCGTGATCTAACACCAAAGTAAGTAGTCTGAGCATTTCTGTTTTGGGTGTCAGACACACTGAAGGAACCAGAAATATTTACTAAAATACGAATGTTCACCATTTATTCATGTTAAGAATCGTCTTTCCATACAAAACAAGAAATAGCAATACAATAGTTATTTTTTCTGTGTTTCTTCAGCAGGAATCCTTCTCCTCTAAGTTTTCTCAAAAACCATGACAAAATATTCACGTCATGAACACTTAAAGTGAAAATAAAAAGAAACACATCTGTTTAATTATTAAATTCCAACTGAGTCATGCCAACAGCCATAAAAACAACTACACTTGTGGTTTCAGTTAAGTCTGTGCGCGTTTGAGACAAAAATAAAGTGGTTAGTTAGCCTTTAAAGTGCTTAATCCTTCTAACCCCAGAAAACCAGACACAATAGAAAATCTATTGTTAAGCGGCACTCGCGTGCCGGTTCGGGATTGAAGAGTTAAAAGCGTAAGTTAATTTCTATCTGATTTCTTTCATATCAGGACTTTTGGTATTTACTTAAGGGTTATGTTTTATTAACATTACTCTTAGTTGAGAATATATTTACTCTGAACATCAAGATTGTGGTAGTCTCTTATCATTTCTTAAAATTATCAATGACAATTGGCTTTTGTAAAAATCCAAATCCAAAAAAGACAAAAACAGATTAAATTACAGTGTTTAGTTTAGTAAGTAAAAGAATGTTAAATGTGTCAATCTGAATAAAGGCTATCATAATTATTATCAATTGGTCACCTCTCAGCACACTGCAGTTGTTCCAGCTGTGATTGGCTGAAGTCAGCTTTA